>APFE031489054.1:6751-29058 GCA_000404065.3 Pinus taeda
TTTTCTTTTATTAAGTAAATATGACCATATCTTGAATAATCATCTATGAATGTGATAAAGTAACAGTCACCATTTCTTGTAGCCTTTGGAAAAGGACCACAAATATCCGTATGAATCAATTCTAAGACATCATTACACCTTTTTGCATCATACTTACGTTTATTAGTTTGTTTTCCCTTTATACAATTTACACAATCACTTAAGTTTGTAAAATCTAAAGGTTGGAGAATATCATTAGACACAAGACGTTCTATCCTTTTCATAGAGATATGTCCTAATCGTTTGTGCCATAATGTTGCAGATTTCTCGCAAGTTAATTTACGTTTTCTATTATCTATATGCAGTGCCTCTGAATGTGAAGTGTCTATATCTAGAAAATAAAGATTATCATAAGAAGACAAGATACCAGAAGCAAGAAGCTTAGAATCTCGACACAAACTGAAATTTCCATTACCAAATGAACATACATAACCATTTTTGTCCAAATAAGATATAGAAATTAGGTTCCTTCTGAAAGATGGAACTACTAAAGCATCAAAACTTAAATAAAATCATGTCTTACATAATAATCTAAATTTTCCTATGCTTTCCACTTCTACTTTATTGCCATTTCCTACGTAAACGTAGCGTTCTGCCTCACTTGGCTTGCGATGGCTTAGGCAACCCTGTATCGATATACTGATGTTAGTCGTTGCACCTGAATCTATCCACCAAGTATATCTAGATACAGAACTTAAATTAACTTCAGAACAAACTAAAGCAAGAGACATACCTTTCTTTGCCAACCATGCATGATGGTGCAGAATTTCTTTGTATGTCTTGGCGCTTTGCAGAAAAAACAGTTCTTTTCTTCTGCTTTCACAGAAGTATCTTCCTTCTTGCTTTTCTGCGCGGCATTGTTTGCAGCTACCTTGGTAGGTCCCTTTTCCTTGGCAGTAAACTTGCGCTTTTTGCCTTTACCCTTAGGATTATATGTTACTACATGAGCACTTTCTCCCTTAGTCATTTTCTGTCTCTCTTCCTCCTACACCAACTGAGCCTCAAACTCAGGCAGTGTCGACGTCTCTCTTTGACAATTATAAGTCATCTTGAATTGACTAAAGTTAGACGGGAGAGACAGAAAAATGAACTCAATGAGAACCTCATCAGAGATGTCATAATTATGCCCTTTCAAGGCATGTTGCAGTCTTGTCATCTCAATGACATGCTCTCTAACCCCTTCTTTTCCCTTGTATTTAATTGTTGCCAACTTCACAAAGAGTGTACTAACTTCAGTCTTTTTACTCTTTGTGAATTTTTCTTCAAGGGCCTTAAGGTATTTAATAGCGCCTGTCTCTGTATCAGGTATGATGCCTCGAAAAGTCTCATGGATCGTTTGCTTCATCACCATTATGCACATGCAATCTGAATGCTCCCATCTAGCAATATCAGCCTTCTCTTTAGGAGTTACCTCACTCTCTTTATTAGGCTTGGGGCGATCAAATCCCAGTGTTGTGTCCAATTGCATGATCCCTAAGATTAATTTCAGCTTTTCCTCCCACTGTTTGAAATTGTTCCCCATGAGGGGCTTAATCTGACTTAGACTTGACATTATGTTTGGATCTGAAAAATTCAAGAACAAGGAAATAATTTAGATACGATGCGTCACGATTTGATCCTTAATCATAATTCTAAAATCTATCTAAAGGCATGTGTAAAACTATTTGCTCCATTAAAACTTTAGCCAAAACACCATTCAATAATGAAACACCTTTGGGTGCAATCATTACCTTCAGGCACTTTGGTGTAGTGAATAAAGTACAAACATGCAACCTTTTTTGTCAATCTACCTTTGGGTCAGACTAACATATCCATGAACTAACGACCATCGCTACTCCATGTGTGTTGCAACTAATTTTCATACACTACCCTTATGCACCAAACAACTTAACAGGCGCCAACCCTCCTTTGGGAAAGCTAACACCCACGTCCATTGCTAGCACGTCATTTCAACTTGTCATGAGTCACCCTTGCAATCGTCTTACAGAGAGCGGTTCGTTTGCGAACATCAATGCTTGACTCATGCGAAAAACAACACATGTATACTTTAAGAAACGCCTTTAGTTAGATTCCAAAATTAGTAAAACTTTAGCAATTTCTACAATCATTACCTTTTAGAAATGCTTCAATAATTTATTGATATAATACTAAATAATTTATTTATGGTTGCCATGATTAGCATCATTGTGATAAAATCCGAATTTAGTATTATATCAATAATTAACGTTAATACAAATTTTATGCCATAATTAGCATTATTGTGATAAATTTAGAATTAACTTCATCAAAATGGGAAAGCACTAATAAGAAAGGTGAATAATTAACGTCATATTTCCTTTGAGTTTTTGGTTTGCCCACAAATTCCCTACAGAGAAACAATCCAAGCAAGAAAATGACAAAGAAGTGACAGAAAGGCTCTTGAATCCACTCATTGTCTAGCTGGTGCAGTTAAACCATCTACAGCTCCAAAACTACTATTTTGAATGCAACATGGTTACAAGGGGGTCAAACAAAGAGTTATCCATCATTAATTGAAACTCCGACACTATATAAACTATTATTACTGGAAATATGGATAAATAACAATAGATAGTAAATACCTTTTCCAATTACATACAGATTTCATTTTCATTTGCAGATGAAAAAAAAACGAAGATATTTTCATGATAAAATATCGATTTACAGACAACAGTTAGAGACAATTGCCAGGTAATTCTATAACAGAAGCATGCCAAAACACGACTGTCTGTTTGCCACAAATCCATCTTGCAATGTAGCCAGTATAATTTACCATAAAGGAGTTAAAAGTAATTAATTTTCTGAAGTTACCTGATAGCTAAGTCTTTGGGAAATATGAAAGCGTATAAATGATTTTCAACAACAGGAACCAGATTATTTCTTCCATTTTATGTCTTAAGCACAATGTTCTCTTACCTGTCTACTTTAACTAAGATTTTTCGTGTTAAATCAGACATAAGTACCTTTTCTTGCATCTACAAGGACTTCTATATTACAGAAAGAACATCCTCTAACAAATTTGGTCGCTTCCTGCTATAAAAACATTACATTTCTGAAGCATTTAAATTTATAAATTGTTTTTGTTATTTGCTAAAGATTCTAGATCTAGAATGGTAAGAACTTTCCCAATTTTCATGCAGAAGAAAAGAATTAAAGAGAGGAGAAATTGTTAACTGAGATCCATAAATATTAAAACAACAGTGTTAATGCAAATGAAAACTGTCATGACCAGGGTTCTGCAAATGACAAGCATTATGAAAATGGCCCTCTCCAGAAAGCCAGATCCCAAAGATAAATCAACGCCACAATGCTCTGGAGCAATACCATGGAAGAATGATGGCAGGAGAGAAGTTTTTTTATCGTGTAGATGGCCGGGGGACCCGGATAGTCTTCGAAAAAAAATGTCAAAATGCGCTGACCACAATCGACAGAGCATGTACTATGCCATATCTTCGAATAGGTATTATCTATTTAAAACTACGATTTTGGCACAAATTACATCAAATAGCAAAAATTATATTTAGTTTTGTGAAAAATCCAATCAAACTCTTTGAAATAGAGCAACGCAAGCTTCAAGTCCCAAGAGCTAAACTAAACAGTTTTGAAGCACCGGTTAACCATAAGGACTTCTAAAAGCACGAATATTTAGGTGAAAATCTGCATGGTTTGACTTACAATAAAATCTTTGTGAGCAAACAAAACATATGCAGTCAAATTTTTTTTACACGATGTAAAGATTTAAGGACCAAAAAAAAACAGAGAGAGACTTATTACAATCATCTGACAAGGTACTATGGATACTACGCTTCTTTCTCACAATGCTTTTCCAGAGACTCGGTGCTATGGGGAGAAACAAACTGCACTGTAAATATTTTAATTCCCACTTGTTTGCTGAGGTTGCTCATCTTAATTTTCCATAGAAAAGACAAAAACCAGAGTTACACAAAATAGATTCTTACATAAGGGCGCTCTGATACCATTTGATAGATTTACTTTGTGGTTTTCCTAATTACTTTAAACCCTAACCAAGATATACTCCTTTGTAAGAAATTGAAAATAAAGCACAACGGAACTTACTTTCCATCTTCTAAAGCTCCTGGTCTTGACTTGACTTATTGGCTCTTGAATCCTTCCAAGAGCTTGCAATCCTTTTCTCTGGCTATCCTTGATAAAGTATCAAGTCTTCAATGGAGCAGAAAATTTTCTGAGTGATTGCAAGCCTTGGAGACTCAGCCCTTTTATAGCAGTCCCAATCCTAGGGCAGCCGAAATTTGGCTGTCAAGAAATCTGGATAGCTGAAATTTAGCTGTCAAGAATTCTGGACAGCCGAAATTTAGCTGTCAAGAAATCTGGACAGCCGAAATTTAGCTGTCAAGAAATTTATTGCGGCTATTATTTCAATCAATTATAATCGTTCCATTAACAATTATAATTGATTAACATTATTCTATATGTATTTGTATCCAAATCCTTATTTAAATACGTTTAATGCCATGACTTAATTAATCACATGATTTGGCATATTTAATCATTACATAAATGTAATCTTGCTGACAGTATTTGATATCATAATCATAATGCACGCATGTCCAACCTAATTATTGTAATTAGACGTCTCTAAATCCAACAATCCCAACCTCTGGATGGTTCTTCGCACTTTTCAAAAACTGAAGCCTATTCCAAAGAAATAAATGTATGAACTTCCAACTTTTTAAAAATTTCTTCTTGATATAGCTCCGAGAAACATTTATATTATGAACTTCCGACTTTTTTTAAATTTTTTTCTCCTTATAGCTCCGAGAAACATTTATATTAACAAGGAACAACAATAAGACAAAAAAAAATCATTGTGAGAGTATCTATTACACACAATAAACATACATATATTGTTGGGCATTATTGTGAAAATCATTGTCAGAGTATCTGTTACCCACACTAAGCATACATATATGGTAAGAGTATCTATTACATACAATAAACATACATATATTGTTTGGCATTATTGTTAATTTTCTTAAAAATTAGGTTTTATGAATTTCTACACACCTCACTTTTGTAAGCCCCATTAAAAAACTGGTAACCAAACTTCTCTATCGAATCAGCCCGGGTGAACGTCTTTATCAATACCAAATTTTTTCTTTAAAATATTTTCTTATTAAATTTTATGAAGATTTATCTTACGTGCTATGCCAAATGCACATAATTAACCCTTGTCACCAATATTTGGAAAAGTTAAATGGAAAGATTATAATTAAAAATATTCTAAACTTTACCTATAAAACACATTGGAGAAAAAAACAATAAATAAAAAGTTCTGGATCTCAATTTTCTTTTTAATTACATATAAAAAAAATTTGGGTCCTAAAATCCCCTATTTATTGCTTTCCTCCGGAATATATAACTTTTATTACTTTGTTTCAAATTATTATCTTATAAGATTAGTTTTGGCGTATTTCATTGACAATACAGTTTTTTAATTTTTAAATTAAAATTATAGGTTATTATTTTATTATCTTTTGATTATTTTTATAAATAATTATTTGAGTCAATGTGACGTCCCCTTCGTGCTTTAAGTTATACATGCGGTGGTAGAGAGGCAGGCATCTACACACAAATATGCGAACTGCAGGGCATTGTACTATTTTTTTGATACTTGGAAAATATATTTTGGTTTTGCGGTTTAAAAATGGTTGGAATTCAGGAGTGTTTTAATCATATTATTGATATTATTGATGGTATAAATAGATTTAATCTTTAGAATCAACCAGTATTTGAATTATATTTTTGAGAGTAGAAATAAATTTAGTAATGTTAAAATTTTTTAAAACATTTAAAATTTATATGTTTAACAATTATAACTTGAATTTACAAAAATTCTGTCAAATTTTATGAAAATCTTACCAAAATTTGCATCATTTTCTGAACAAATTTAAATACAAGTTGAACTACTAAGGTACATTACCGTGAAAACTGTTCTTCGGCCAAATTTTATGAAAATCTTACCAAAATTTCCATAATTTTCTGAACAAATTTAAATACAAGTTGAACTACTACGGTACATTACCGTGAAAAAGTCAAATTCCAGGGCTGGTCACAGAAAGTGGTGGTCGGCAAGGTGCATATTGTTTGCATTACCTATTAAGGAAAATCTCAAAACGTAGTAACCTAAATATCTGTAGTGAATGATCTCAACACACAATAAAACGAAAAGCATATTAAAACGTGGCTATGAAAAGCATATTAAAACGTGGCTATTGCATGTCTTCATTAATAATTTTTGTTATGGCTTCCCTTCATTAAGTTACAATGATGCTCATATCTTTGAAAAACGGGAGATGGCATGGGTTCACTATTAACTTTCATTACCTCGTGAGTCTTAATAAATTTTGTTACAAAGATGGTAACTTGGTAGCGGCTTGCATACCACTTAATGAAATCGACAAAACTGTTCCATACTTTTGAGAATATGAAGAGGTTTAACTTTTACCATGAATTCACGTTTCGATGCATGTTGTTTAATTATTAATTAACATAAGTATATTATCTTATACTTATCAACAATATATAAATTAAATTTTTAATTATAATGTTCTGTAAGAATATAATTTATATATTGTTTAAATATATGATTTAAACATGTAAAAGAGTTATAATTTTTAATAGCATTGGTTGATGGAGTGGTGCTCACTAAAATAGACATTTTAATTTAGGTTATCTCATCAAAAAAAAATTAATAAACCAAAATATTAAAGTTCCCAATTCTAATAACATATGCCTATCCGGGCCAGCATACATAAAAACTTACCAAGTTTCAAAATTAAGCATAAATCTGTAAGGATCGACTTAAGATATACCAAAATTAAGGATAAATCTATAAGGAGCGATTTAGGGTATACCAATATTAAACATAAATCTATAAAGAGTGAGTTAAGGTATACCGAGGGCATCCAAACTAAAAGAAAATTGTGCAAGAACCATAATACATGCAAAATGAACACAAGTAATTGTAAATTAAAAATATAGATTTAAAAATTTAGGGATCCCACAAGAGACTATGGCTTGGTTGTTATATTGGAAGCTTTCGCATAGCCCTATATTCTTTATTTTTACTGTCATGTTCCAAAATAATATTTCTAATGAGTTGAAAATAATTAATATTATTTTGTATTAATGGAGAAATGGTTACACAGGTTGTAACGTATCACCTTAGTTTAGGATTTGTTCCTAGAGTTTAGGAGTTTAGTTGCAACTTCCTTATCTCTAGTAATGTACGTAATGATGTAATTACTCATTTGATGAATGTAGAGTGTACCGTGAGAGTTCTCTTTGTTTGAGTGCAGTCTCCAAGTGCAGTACTCACCTGTGAGCTGCAACTCCTTCTTTTTTCAATTCAAGTCTGATTTTTATCTTGGTATCATAGCACAGAGTAGGGACAGCCTTAATTTTTTTTTTAGGATGCATCATTGATTACAGAGCTGTAGTGGCGGTAGTGTATATAGAAGTATTCGTAGAATCAGGTGGACTGCAGTAACACTTGAAGCACAGGTCTTAGATGACTGATCATCTCTGAGCGGAAGAAGGGTTGGCGTGGTTTCGTCGCGAACAGTCGCACCATTTTTTAGTGGAAAGAAGGGTTGGCACGGTTTATTAAGGGGTTTTGGGAGTTATCGTCGCGTCAGCACCCTAGAAATTGCTATTGGCGTGGAAAATCTAGCCTTACTCGCGCCAATTTCGTAAGGCGCGTCGATTTTGTTTCCGGCACGGATCTTTCGCTGTCGACAAGCGCCAGCCTCTTTCTCTTTGGAAAATCTGCAGTTTTTTGTAGATCGGCCTTGCCCAGTGGTGGCACTTTGAAATTTCAGATCTGTTCGGTGGCAGCAAACCAGATTTGCCCGGTGGTGGCGCATTGGAGTTCCTGATATGTTTGGTGGTAGCAGATCGGATTTTCCCAGTGGTGGCGCATTGGAGTTCCTGATCTGTTTGGTGGCAGCAAATCGGATTTGCCCAGTGGTGGCTCATTGAAGGTACAATTTTTTTTTTCTCAGCAAAACAGAGGTTCGGATCTGGTATGTGGTGATTTTTTTTTTTAGTGTGTCCTGAAAGTGTTCAGTTGGATAGACTTATTCATCAGAGGATCAGAAATTTTATTAGTCCAATATGAATAACAATATAGAATCGTATCTCCACGAGTCTGGCAAACTCGATGGATCAAATTTCTCCAACTGGAAATTCAAAATGCAAACTTTCATTGAAAGTGCAAATGCGTGGTCAATCATTATAGGAAATGAGCTGAGACCAGGTTCAGCTGCACAAGAACAAGATTGGGATAAAAGGGAGACAAAAGCAAAGGTCATATTGAAGATGTCTGTCAAGGACAATGTTATCCCACATATTAGAGACTGTAAATCGACCACTGACATTTGGATGACAATCGAAAACCTATACGAGACACAGAATACAAACTGTGTCTTGTCACTAAAAGGCAAGCTGTTTGCATTGAAGATGGAGGAGAATGAGTCCGCTGCTGGATTCATTGCTAGAGTCAAAGACCTGAAGGATAGATTAGGAGATATCAAAGAGAAAGTTTCTGATTCAGATCTGGTCACGATCACGTTGAACGGAATGACTAACGAATACCAGATGTTTATCACAGGGCTGGCAGCAAGGGAGAAAGCCCCTACATTTGAAGAGCTGACAGGGATTCTGCTAGAGGAAGAAGAGCGACGAAAAAATCTGAAATCATAGAGCAATGACCTTGCTCTGATGGAAAAAAGGAGATAGTATAGAGGGAAGCAGCATCAACAACCGCAGTAACAACAGTAGAAAGGAGCCAACACATTTCAGAAGAGACTGTTTAAAGGTATGTCTGCTA
The DNA here is from genome assembly GCA_000404065.3 of Pinus taeda. Lineage (NCBI taxonomy): Eukaryota > Viridiplantae > Streptophyta > Pinopsida > Pinales > Pinaceae > Pinus > Pinus taeda. The sequence continues at coordinate 15,681 of APFE031489054.1, forward strand.
ATAATTTTCCCAACAAGAAATTTTTTTACTATGGAAAACCTGGTCATCAGATTAAAGATTGTTATAAGAGGCAGGCAGACGAAGGAAGAAACAAACAGAGAAAACGTAAGGGTTACTTTGCTGAGGAAGAAGAGGACCATAACCATGAACTTCGACTATTTATAGTCGATTGTGCCCTTTCAGCTTCAAAGGGAGTTGAGGACGACATATGGTATGTTGACTCTGGTGCATCCTCACATATGACTGGTAAGAAGGACTGGTTTGAATTTCTTAAAGAAACTTCATGTGGGTCGAAAATCTATTTAGGAGATGACAGTGGACATGAGATTAAAGGATATGGTGACATTCCTATAAAGTTACCAAGCAGTGACATTAGACACCTTAAAAATGTATTGTATGTTCCAGGAATTAAGAAAAATTTGGTCTCTGTCTCAATGATTACTGATCAGGACATGCAAGTTCAATTCTTTAAGACTAACTGTGTCATTAAGGATAGCCAGATGGAAACAGTTGCAAGAGGAGTGCGCGTGGAGAATCTGTACAGACTAGATGTGAAAAGTATGCCACAGCAAGCAATGGTTGCAGCTGGATCGACAGTCGAAGATCTCTGGCATCAGAGATTCAGCCATCTTAATCTGCAAGACCTCATCCTACTTCAGAGAAAAGGTATGGTTGATGGACTCCCTATTTTCCATAATGTTAAGCTGGATTGTGATGAATGTGCATTAGGGAAAATGCATAGAGAAGAGTTCCCTTTGCATGTTAATAGAAAGGAAAGAGATATTTTAGAACTGGTGCATACAGACATTTGCGGACCTATGCAATCTAGGTCATTAGGAGGAGCATATTACTTTCTCTTATTTACAGGTGATTGCACTAGATTTTCATGGATATAATTTCTGAGTAAAAAGAGTCAAGCCTTTCAGTATTTTAAAGAGTTTAAATCCATGGTAGAAAACCATACAGGAAAAAGGATAAAAATTCTTTGCTCAGATCAAGGGGGAGAATACAAGTTGGGAGAGTTCGTGAATTTCTGCAAGCATCATGGGATTGTGCAACAGTTTACAGTGGCCCACACTCCACAGCAGAATGGAGTGGCAGAACGGAAGAACATAACTCTTGTGGAGTGCGCAAGGAGCATGCTTCAAGGTAAGGGTCTATCAAATGGTCTTTGGGCATAAGATATTAACACTGCTATGTATTTAAAGAATAGGAGTCCTACTAGATGTCTAGGCTTCAAAACCCCTTTTGAAGCATTGTTTGGATTCAAACCAGTAGTGAGTCACTTAAGAATATTTGGGTCAAAAGCCTATGCTCATATACCTAAGGCAGATAGGAAGAAGTTAGATCCCAAAGCCCTGAAATGTATATTTGTTGGATATGGCACTGAGTTCAAGGCATATAAGTTATTCAATCCTGTGACTCACAAGGCTTTTGCAAGCATAGATGTCATATTTCATGAACAGGTTGAAGAAGGAAAGGATAAATCTAACAGTGATTGGCACATTCCATTGCTAATAGAAGAAAACAGTGAGGAAGATGAAGAGTACGAGCAGAAACAAGAAGAAGAAGGAACAGGTAATGTAATAAATGATGCAAGCCCAGAAAAGGCTGAAATAGACAGAGTTGAGGTAAGTCCCCTACCAAGGAGATCAGGTAGGAAGACTCGATTACCTTCTAAATTGAAAGACTATGCATTAATGTCAAAGATTTTAAACATTATAGAACCTGCAAATTATGAGGAAGCAAGTAAATCTGATGCATGGAGCGCTGCAATGTATGAGGAAATATAATCAATAAACATAAACCATACTTGGGATTTGGTTGAATTGCTTGAAGGTAAAACCCCCATAGGATGCAAATGGCTGTATAAACCAAAAATAAATGCAGATGGGAGTATAGAGAAACTTAAAGCTAGACTGGTAGCAAAGGGTTACTCACAACAAGAGGGAATAGATTTTGATGACACCTTTGCTCCTGTAGCCAAATTAAACACCATAAGAATGCTAATTTCCTTAGCAACAAAACATAAATGGCAGCTACACCAGCTAGATGTTAAGTCTACATTTCTGAATGGTGACTTGAAGGAAGAAATTTATTTAGTACAGTCTAAAGGTTTTGCGAAAAGGGGACAGGAACATCTTGTGTGTAAATTGAAAAAGGCACTTTATGGTTTAAAACAGGCACCCAGGTCGTGGTATGAGAAAATTGACTCATTTTTTGTACAACATGGCTTTCATAGGAGCTTGAATGATCCAAATCTGTATACCAAGTTTAATAAACAGAGGCAAATTATTTTGATATCTTTGTTTGTAGATGATATGATCATAACAGGGAATGCTAACAATCTGATCAAAGAAATCAAACCGCAGATGTCACAAGTGTTTGAGATGAAAAATCTCGGAAACTTTCATTATTGCTTGGGATTGGAGGTATGGAAAGATTTTGGACAAACTTTTCTTACTCAAGGGAAGTATGCCAAAAGCTCACTGGAAAGGTTCAGAATGGAGCAGTGCAGATCAACAACAACACCATTACAGCAGAACTTAAAGTTGAGCAGTGACAACGATACTAAAGAGGTGGATGCCACCATGTACAGACAACTAGTTGACAGTTTGATATATTTGACTACAACTAGACCAGATTTGGCATACTCTATTAGTGTGTTGAGCCAGTTCATGTCAAAACCACTCGAAAGTCACTGGGTCGCAGCAAAAAGTGTGTTGAGGTATCTTAGTGGTACTAGTAATTATGGAATTTTGTACACTGACACTTCTGATGTTATTCTAGCAGGTTTTTCAGATTCCGATTGGGTAGGTAACTTGGATGATCGAAGATCTATCACAGGTTACGCATTCAGTATTGGATCCGGGGTCATAGCATGGAGTAGTAAAAAGTAGAGCACTGTAGCTCTATCTTCATGTGAAGCTGAGTACGAAGCATTGTGTGCAGCCATATGTGAAGTTATCTGGTTGAGAAGACTTCTCAACGATGCAGGAGAAGAGCAGAAAGAATCAACTATTATCAAAACTGACAACCAGAGTACCATCAAGCTTGCATACAATCCAATCTTTCATAAAAATACCAAGCATATCGATACTCAAGTTCATTTTGTTCGAGAGAAACAACAGTCAAAAGAGATATTTCTTAAATCTTGTAAAACTTGTGATAACATGGCTGATATTTTTATTAAGCCTCTTGGGCGTGTAAAGTTTGAATTGTTTAGAGGGATGCTAGGAGTTCAGGATAATCCTTTCTCCATTAAGGGGGGGAGTTGAAAATAATTAATATTATTTTGTATTAATGGAGAAATGGTTACACAGGTTGTAACATATCTCCTTAGTTTAGGATTTGTTCCTAGAGTTTAGGAGTTTAGTTGCAACTTCCTTATCTCTAGTAATGTACTTAATGATGTAATTACTCATTTGATGAATGTAGAGTGTACGGAAAGAGTTCTCTTTGTTTGAGTGTAGTCTCCAGGTGCAGTATTCACCTGTGAGCTGCAACTCCTTCTTTTTCCAATTCAAGTCTGATTTTTATCTTAATAGTCAATCATCAATAATAGTAAGCCTATGATCAATTAAATAGGATGTGGATTTTTGGTGATGTTTACCTCCTTTATGCAAGAGGTCGTTCATATGGATGCAACATTCAATCCTGTGAAACCTTTAATACATGATGAGATGAGACGCAATGGAAAAGTGTGAATACATGAAACACAAATTTATTAAGGTGAATTCAATTAGCTTCTGGTAATTGGGTATGCGTTGAACGAGCACTTTCCAGGCAATTGTTACTTGCATTTTAAGCCATTGGGTATAATGGTTACCGAGAACCATGACCTGCCAAAAAAAATATGACAAATCGCCTAGAAAAACAATATTACCTACAAAAATTAATATTACAAATCACCATAATCATAAAGCCAACTGTGCATAGATTTAATATTAAAATGTTTTTCACCCATTTCTTCTACAAGCGTAGAGTTCAGTGGTTCCAGATAAACTCATTAAAAATTCCACCAGTCGATCGGACAATACAGAGCCATCGACCAACATGGACGGATGATCAATGAAACAATTGAGGGACCACAACCATCTGGAGGAGGAGGGCGTTAATCAAGTGCGTAGAGGTCTTTTCAAACTTTAGTAGTTAAATATTTATTAAAGTTTTTGTAATACCCAAGATAAAATTGGTAAGGCTCGCTTTATACTACGAAGAATATTTTACTGATAACAAATTTTATTTGTTAGGTTAGTCAAGAGGTTCATTCTATAGTGTTTTTTATGATGGGTAAAAGTGTTTTTTGGTTATTAAGGTTGAATATTTGATGTGTAAAAATGTTTCCTTGTCATTAAAGTTGAAAATCTTAGTCCATTATTATGCGTAAAAGGTGTTCTTCCATCATCAAACTTGAAATTTTGCTCATAACAACTAAAATAAAAATTTTAAAAAATCTAAAAAAAAAAACTATACAAAACATTTAAATAATATCAACTCATAAAAAAATTTGCACCTGGAAAAACTAAATTCCTCTCTCAACATATTAAATCCTTATTTAAAATAAATTTAAAATAATTTAAAATAAATAAATAAAATCCAAAAAGTTAAAATAAATATACCATCCATGTAAATATTGCAACACAAAAATATATTTGGCTTGAGAGTTATCTATAAAATATAAAATAAATGTGTTTTCCCCTCTCTTTACTCCCCTCCCCTACGCCTTTCCTGCCCTCGCTAGACTTTTCTGCATTCAACTCGGTTCCTCTGCTTTGATTCATCTATGGTTTAGAAAACATGTAACGTTAAACTTAGCTTGCCATATTTCATTGGTATGGTCCATTATCGTTCAGTCCATAAATAAGATCGACAAATTGTTCGACTTATATGCTGCATAAAACATAGCCTCCTATTACTTCCATCACCTAGTACGTCAAATTAAAACGAGTTGGAAAATTCTATTATCACGAAAATTTCATAATGTATTTTATTGGTAGGTTCCAATACTAAATATCAATAATCTAATATATTTATATATAAAATAATATCAAAATCTCACAATTGAAAGTCTAAAATAGATATCAAAACATTTACATTATAATAAATCTCATACCTAAAACTAAAAGAAAAAATTAATTATATTATAATTATTAATATTAATATAAATTATAAAGAATTTAATATATTTTAATTATTATAGTTATTAATTATAAAAATTAATATATAAATTAGAGGGTTCAGATGATTTTTGTGGCTAATATTGTTAACTATAGTTAATTGTAATTAATATGGTCAACTATAGTCAACAAAGGCGTCATTGTTAGCCACAATTGATTATAATAATTTATAGGTAAATATTAACAATCTCAGTCAATCATGCCCACCCATAGCCAACCATAGTCGAACAAGCTCATCCATGATCAACCGTGGTCAAACAAGCCCATCCATAGTCAAACATTGTTAAACATTGTGTGGTCAACCTTCTTCAACCATGGTTAAACAAGCTCAACCATGGTCAACCAAGGTGGTCATCCATAATTAACCATAGTCGCCCATTGACAAAATGGTCAAGCAGTGCCAAACATTGTCAACTTTGCTTAACCATTGTCACCATGGTGAAACCATGGACAACTATGGTCAACATAGATTACCACAATCAACATAGACTACCACGGTCAACTATTGTCATCCAAAGTAATTAAATTTTTAAAATATAATTACCTTTCCTAAATTTATTTTTAAATTAAACTTAAAATAAAAAAATAAAATTTATCAAGAAAATATATCTAAAAAAATGATATATATACATTTTTTTAAGCTAAATATCATAAGATGACAAATTGTATTTAAAATTTGCTTCAGATATAACTCATGCTGCAAGGTATCATGCATTTGATAGTTATTTTTGTATTTTGAAAGCATAGCACTTCACAACTACAAAACCTAGAGATTTGAAATCACCCATACCCAATTTATGGGGCAGAGTAAAGACATGTATAATCTAGCTGAGTGGATAACACCTACATTCATGCAAACATACATGAATTTATAATGTTTGAACCATCCAAATTAAAATTATCGTCCTTTGTAGGTCTTATTCAGTTGGAAAATAATTTGATGTGTTGTTCCGACACGGTGAGCTTAAGTCGATTACAGATTCCTGAAATATTTCAGGATCCGACGGACATGGGTGCGGTCAAAAAATTGCCCATGCCCATGCCCGTCGGATCCCAGAATATTCCAAGAATCTGCAATTGACTTAAGAATGTCCCATTTCGACAAAACGTCATCCCGTCTTCAGTCTTCCGATATACATGAATTTATAGTATTTGAATTGTCCGAATCCAAATCACTATCATTTGTAGGTCTTTTTCACTTCAACAATAATCTTATGGATGGTTTCACCCTAACAACATTCTGTCTTCGTTCTGTTGTGAAGCCACATTAAAATTGTACACCTTATGCAGACCTTGGTGTAATCTGACACGTCATTAGGTTCATCATATACCTCATCTGCCAGCTTATCATGTAACTCAATCAGCCCACTCGTCGTGTACAGTACACTATTAAGTCAATGACAACAGTCCCTAAAGCCATAGTGTAACCAGGCTTTAAATTTGGTCGCCATGCACCCTTGTCATATGGAGTTTCCTATGGATATGATGACTTCAGGAATTTTTTTGTTTGCATCTATTTGCAAAAGTCCCACTTGGGTTGTGCATATAATGATTTCAGTAGTTGGAAGCTGTCGATTTGTTTACTTTCTACACACAATACCAAATCCATTCCCTTGGTATTTTCCTCTCCACTAATTCACAATCAACATCTTGACATTTGAAAATTCTACTTTCAACTAAACACGCGTTGTGTGTTATTATATTCCAACCCCTATGATACGCTCCCTGAAATTTGCCCATTTTCCTTAGCTTGCCATCACTTTTTATATCTGAGAAATCAACCATAGCACTGGAATGAATACCCTCTACTTCCGACGGATATGTACGGTGTTCCAACTTTCCATGCACACGCTGAGAAGCCCAACCGAAGATGCAGCTCTTCCACTCCATCCTTCACTCTGCACATTTTATCTCCTTTATGTGGATCCTCCTCCTCGGTCATTTATACATCCAACGAGGATTAGATAATATCAGGGTTGAATGTTCTCTTACCAATGTATTTTTATGTTCTCTGCAGAAAGATTGTTCAATCTCACTCATCTTTAACAAGAGAGCACTAAATTAATGAACTATTACACATTCTTTTAAGGTTAGTTACTTTACTATTACATACTCTTTCAAGGTTAGTTATTTTTTCTAGTCAAATTCCTTTGTTGTCTTTGTTACCAAGTGGTTATTTAATAGCTTTAGCTAGTGATTTGAGTTTGTTCTCCTTTAGACAATGAAATTTTTTCATAACTTATATCAAAACAATGTTTTATCTATAAATATTCCATTTTGCTATTTTATCTTAATACATTTAAAATCAATAATATCTTAACAATATAATCAATCATTAAATACCTTTAAACCTATAATAATACACGTACATAAATATAAATATAAAATGTCTTTATACACATAATTATTACTTCTCATAACATTTTAATTACAATTTTAACTTGAAAATGTGTATGCCTATTATAACCAACAACTTATATCAAAACAATGTTTTATCTATAAATATTCCATTTTACTATTTTATCTTAATACATTTAAAATCAATAATATCTTAATAATATAATCAATCATTAAATACTTTTAAACCTATAATAATACACATACATAAATATAAATATAAAATGTCTTTATACACATAATTATTACTTCTCATAACATTTTAATTACAATTTTAACTTGAAAATGTGTATCCCTATTATAACCAACATATTGGTTATAATATTGCAAACTAACTATTACAAAACATTTATAATGATTAATCATGAAAATGAATTTTTATTATAAAATCATAATATACATTATATACCCAACTAAATTATCACCTTTTAATGGATGTCTTTGATAATAATATCATCTTTATATTAAAATAAACAATCTTTGAATTTTTAAATTTACAATGGCATCAACAGAAAATCACTTTTATATGCTCAAAACTTCAATTTATGCATCAATTTACTATATAAAATAGCATAGATTACGGTAATAATCCCTTTTCACATAACTAAAAGAAAAAAGAAAAAGGAAGTTAAACCACGTATTAATAGATTTGAAGGGAGTTGAGGAACCTTTTCATATAAAGATGAATGTGAATCAAACCATTCAATCAAAAGTTGGATTGTAGAAGGGTTAGCAATAAGAAGCACCACGCGTGCAGGCTATCATGGATACCTCCAACTTGGAGCAATGCAATGACTAACGAGTATCAAAAATCCCAACTTGTAACATATGAGGGCATAAAGCAAATAAGTTTCGAAGGAACCATAAATGCCAATGGAAAACAAAAGAATCTGATCATTTCAATTGAGAATCTAAAATAATTGTGGGCCTTAATTTAAAAAATTCAATTATTTATAAACCTTTTTATTAAAGACATTCATATTCAACCATTTTACTGAAAAAAGTGTATGAGTATAGTTTAAATAGTTAGTAAAATGAATAGGAGTTGTCTATAATGCGATTTTTTGGAGATTCCGGTGACGGAATCCGGCGGAAGAAATTGAGGTTAAATCTTGATTTGTTGCAGTTAAAATGGGTTTTTAACTGCATATTTGGATTCAGCACCCTGGAAAACCCCTGGGACGCTTTGATTGTGCAGAAACTAGCTATCAAACTTGCGATTCCAATAATTTACTGCCAGATTTTCACCGGAAAAAGCCACCAGAAAAGCTTTCAAAAAGTCGCATTAAAGACAACTGCAAATGAATACCTTTTAAATAAACTCTATAAATACTACCTCTTAGATTGTGGATAGGACAATAATAGAGTAAGATTGTGGATAGCACAACAATAGCTTAGCCATTAAACACGTGGTTTTTAGCATAGTTATTTTGTGATGATTAATGAATATATAAATTATGTACTTTAATATAGGTTGTATATTAATTATTTTTATTGAATAATATTGTGTTTTAGTTAAAAATGAAAATAGATTATTAATTATATGATTTTGGTAATTGTTGTTTAATATTTTCTTAATTTATTTGAAAAAAAAAGCTCTCACTTATTATATACCTTATATATTTGAGGTGTTTTTTGATTTTAAGTATTATTATTATTAATATTAATGGTTATTTTTTTCTATTTGGTTTTTTTAACTTTATGACAAACTTAAAATCCTTAGAAATGTCCAATATAAAATCACTAGTATAGGTCATTAATATATTTAATTTTCTAAAAGAAGGTGGTTTCACTTGAGGCACATATAATAATTGTCATGTGAATAACATGTAGAGTAATAAATGATTAGTGGAGTTGTGTATTTTATATTTCAAGTGTCGCTTGGTGGACTAGGTTAAAGTCTAGTGAGACAATTATAGCCTAGGGTTTATTACCTAGGAGGATGTAGGGAATTTATGTTGAGACTACCCTTCACATTTTGACTAGATGTAATGCCTCATTTTGACCTAGACAGTTACTTATATCGAGACCCTCTTTGTATTTTTCACGATGTACTATTTATGAAGGCTATGTGATATTGTTGCATTTCAAATATGGGCAAATTATCTAATTTATATAAAAAAATAGATTAATTATGCTTTTGTTGATTTTATATATAATGTATGATTTACTTCCAGCATACACATGTTAATTGAGAGATTTCAGTATATGGATATTGGGTCCAATAATACAATCATTAGGATCACACACACACACACATATTGTTGTTATCCATATGCTTGGATGAGAACCAACCTATGGGCTAGAAGGGGGCTATGTGATAACCAAACAACCATGCTAGTAATTGGCCGATGTCGAGACACTGAACTAGTAATGGTATGATGTAAATTGTTCTATTATATTTTGTATTAATTGATATGTACTATTATGAAATTTGGTAACCTGTAGATTCACAGGTAACATGACTTCCCAACTAAATAATTCGATGACAAGAACCTAAAGCCAACATTGAAGTGTGTTCCATGTAAGGTTGTTAACCCTAATTCTTTGAGGATGAGTGGAGGTATTTTCCACTGCGTAACCTCCAAACTTGGAGCCATGGGAGGTTTGCAATGGACATGCTCCCCTAAATGTATGATGACGAATATTAATTTCCTACTAGAGAAATTAGGTCGATATCGTCAATGCCTCCACCATTTTGGCCCTATCTATGTAGGAGCCCCATCCGATATAGAGGACATATAGGATGAGAGCGAAAGTAGGTTAGGGACCAAATGGGTGGACATATGTTAGCTATTAACTCCATAAGAGAAGTAATTTCTTCATATTCTTTTACTTAATTTTGGTGACTATATCTTTCTCCATATTTCGATTGTCTTTTATTGTTCTATTACTCCTTCACTCCTTCACTTTGTGTATCCTCTTGATTCTACCTTTAGGACACGGGGACTTCACTCAATGAACCTATGACATATCACATACATTTGTGGCTTACTAAACAATACACTTAATTTGAATACATATTGGAAAATACTTCTAAAAATCACATTATTTAACCCCCTACCGATACGAACCCAATACACATTCCCAATTTAAGAAACTCCTACTTTCACTAGATATTGTAGGTCTCCATTTTTTCATTAACCTATTTTATAGCCTTCTATATTTTGTCATTGACTTTGAGCTCCATTTTTATACCTACCAATATAAAGACCTTTTACCCCCTATTATATTCTCAATATATTATGTCATTTTTTCCTCATTATATATCCCCTAATATGAATGCACTTGGTATGGTATTGTTCCCCCAGTGAATCCCCCATGCTTTAGGATGAGGTTTCTTGAAGGAGTGGGCATATGTAATGTGTACTCCATGATGTTATTATGCTATATTAAGTTATTATCTTAAGTGTTGTGAGATTGATTGTTGTGATTGATCTTTTATCAATGTTATTAGTATACTGTTGATGATGCTAGACCCGTCAACATTTAGGGGATCTCCCCAATGTGAAGTCCCAATTAGACCTCACATCGTTTGGTGTAGGAGTCCCATTCGATATAAAGGCTCGGTTACTGAATTCTTACAGATTTTCCTTGGCTCTAGCTATTAGCGAGAGAGAGGGGTGCAATGGTGTCTCTGAAAAGCAAGGGGGTGCGCTTGGTGAGTGTTCAGTTGCAACTGTGTCAGGGTTCTTCTACTGCAGAGAAGGGAGAGAAAACTGAGCCTCTAAGTGAGAGGCAATAGTACCACCTAGGAAGAGACACACGTGAACTATATACGTCTATCTAACATCCAGTGTAATAGGTCACAACACATGTGATGGTCATTACAACCAATAAACAAAGAAAGATATATCTAATATCCTACGGAATAGTCCACAATCATGGGACAATAATAACAACCATTACATCACATGCTTAATAAGATAAGCACTAAAATAATCAAAATAGTTTAACTATCTTAGCACATGTGAAAGCAAACATGAAATACAAAAATCTGCAGAATAGTATTACAAACATTCATAGTCCTGTTGATGCCTCGAAAATCGCTACAACAACAATGGGGGATAACCACCCGGTCCGGACCTTAAAGAAGCTCCTTTTCCATTTGGTGTGGTGGCTCCGACTGGTTTAACTAGGTCCAGTTACCTTCTCCCTATTGCTATTGGTTTATAATGTATCTTTAACTACCAATAGACAGGGATATCAATCACTTTTCTTTGATCAGCAAGAGAATGACCTTCAGCTTTTGGGTTCAGCCAGCCTCAACTAAGTTTTGCCTCTTTGAACAGGACTTTACAGATGTATAATTTACTCTAAATGCAGTTTATTCTATGATGCAGCGAAGAACTGATCTAAATCCTATCTTAATTAGGCAGATATAGATCTAACCCAACTAAGAGCAAGATAATTAAAATATTGGGATTTAAATATGTCTTGTTTATAATGAATATCAAGTTAATGAAGTAGTTCAATTAACTGATATTATGGTTACCCAAACACATTCTATTGAGACTTTAAAACTTGAAATAATAAACCAATAACATTCGAGGAAGTAGTTCACAAAAATGATATTGATTATCAAATCAATAAATCCAATAATTGAATAATGATATGTGGAAATAGTTCACAACACATTACCATTCAACAAATCGGTTTCATAAAACAGATTTTAGAGTAAGTAGTTACTCAAAAATGAGAAATTAATCCATGAAAACAGAGATACATAATAACAAGATTGAGACAAATTACCCATATTGACAATAGTGCACAAACATGAATAAAATGACACATTCATGTCACCATAAAATTAAAACTGATATTTGAAACAGTAGTATTAGAAATACCAATTTATTGCATCCATTTCTCTGTCCTTGGTCTTCAACAGCCCTTTACATTGCTTGAACTTCTGCCTTCAAAACTAGAGCCACAATAGTGCAAACTCTGCCCCTCACACATAATTCAAGATACAAAGGGAAAATCCTCAATAATCCCCAGATCTGGGATTTTCTCTCCTCTCTCCTACAACTCTAAACTCCTATTACAGTAGTGCTTTCAGAAGTCTAAAATTGCAGAGGAGAGCAGCCCCTATTACCTTCTGCAATCTATTATTTATACTATTTGCAAAGGAATTTTGGAGAGAAGAGTTTGTTGAAGAGAAATATGCTGAATCCAATTTTACTTGCTCAAAATTCTGATCTTCAATTGCTGGAGCATTCTCATTGCTTGAAATCCTTTTATCCATATCTCTTCCACTGTTTTCCTGCAAAAAGAAATCAAAATAAATTAAGATGCAACCAAAATATCATTTCTGGCAATTAAATCAAATCCAAGCTAATTCAATTAAATAAATAATTGAAAATAAAATATGACCTTTCTATTGGTTTATGTGATGTTTTGATTGGCCAAGAATATCATTGACAAGTGAATCTGTAATTAGAAGAGGCTTGGACAAATAAAAATAAAACTTAGAAAATTGATTTTACTTTCAAAATTCGGAGCTTGATTTTCTGCCTGATTTTTGATCCAATAAAAAACCAAATCTATTAGTGAAACCTCCTCAGAAATATTCTCCTTGATTTTATCTTTCCAATGAGCCATCCTGGGCCTCATTTGGCCAAGTATAACTCAATCTATAAGCCTCCAAAGTTGATGGATCAAATCTGTCATGAATCTGGAAATTCTGTTGCTCGGCTAAAAATATTGTAATTAAAAACTAATGCTAAATTAGTCTCTAATTAATTCTAATTTAATTGCTAATTATAAACTAATTGTTAATTAATATTAATCTATGTATTAAT
>APFE031489054.1:35019-81127 GCA_000404065.3 Pinus taeda
TGAAATCTCAAAATGATTACAATTTGATGAAAAAGAAATTTTTTCAGATTTTATGATACTTTGCCAACTTCTCGACTGGTAATCTCTCCCTTAAATATGTTTACCTTTATAATAAGAAAATTGAACTTTATTAAGAGATTTAAGAAAAAGCTAATAGGTAACTATTAACAATTTTTTTTTCTCCATGAATGCTAACCATAGTTAGGTAATAAGAAGGCCTTCCATATAAATCACGGCAAAGTCACCAAAATCAAAACTGAAAATAAAAAGAAAAGAATTCTTATGCTAAAGTGAGAAAAGAAATCAGCAAACAAAAATAAAAATAAAAACAAAGAAATCATTAAAAATGGAAAGGAAAATCCATGTTTCGCAAGATAAACTCAAACAAGAATGTTTATACCAATGCCTCAACAATATGGAGAAAAAGAAAATAAGCATGTAATCATTCATTCTTATGTTGAGATTTAGAAAAACATACCTTGCAGAGTTGTGAATGCTTTAGGCTTTTAGATAACAGTGATTGTAAAATTCAGCCACAATGAATACTTTCTGTCTGATATGAATCTTTTTGTTTCCGAGCATCATCTTAATTATTTTCTAAAAAAGAATGCTTAAAGAAACAGATTAAAGGTTCAGAAACTTCCTGGTGTAGCTGTTTCGATGAAGATTATCGCTGCTTATTGAAATAAAGCCAGGAGAAGAGTATGGACTTTGAAAATATGATTCGGCAGAAGATTGAAAAATTTTGTGAAGAGCTGCAAAACAGAGTTTTATATCAGCATAATTTAAAAACAAAAATTGAAACTAGAGTGATGAAATGGGAATTAATGAAAGTGGGCACATGAATCTTACCATTGGATAATTGCTCTTGATCTTACCTGAAAGGTATCAATTTCTCCAAACTAACTGACTTCTTATTTTAATTAACATTAAAAACATGAAGAAGTCACACTAACCAAAATCTTGTAACTCAAAATCATTATTTATTTTATTTACACTAAAAGCAAGCAGTAAAACGTAAAAATGAAATGCCTAGTGTTCAAGGGAGTTAAAATTAAAGCAAATGCATCAAAAATGAGAATGAAAATTTGCAGCAATGACTGTTTCTCAAAATATCACAAGTTTCATATAAATTCCATGATTTTATAAATAGTTCGGAATCAAGACCAAATCTACGATAATAAAATTTAGATATGAAGATAGAGAGGTCTTGAATTCCATTTTTAATTATGGAATTATATATTTGAACTAAAATGTATGAGAAATTGAAATAATTTGAATATGGTGCAAATTGGTCATTAACTGCTTTCTTACCATAGTGGTTACCCAAGCTTGCTTTTAAAATAACACATTGCCGTATCGGATGATTCACATAACATGTTTCTTCACCATACTTCAAATTTAATCTGCAGAACTTCACTTTTATTTCTATGCCATATATCGATTAAATGTTAATGGCTCAAAGGCATGCATTGGAAGCTATTGCATCGGAGATTGCAATGGCAAATTGCCGATAAGAACATGTGCAATGAAATGAAGCGATCGCATCATTAAAGAAATATTATATCGGGGATCAGAGAATAAATTGCATCGTGCTTCCCATATTGCAAAATACACATTGTAGATTCAGAGAAGTGATGTGAGCGTAAAAATGTGATGAAATGATTGCAATATCGGCGATGCGATGGAAGTTGTAGCTAATCGGAAATCGGCAAACTTTGGGTACTCGATGTAACACAATATATTTTTTGCGATGCCGATATGTGATGAAGAGCGGACCCGATAACTTTTTATGATGGGATTTTAATAACATATCGGATCCGAAATATCGGCCATAAATAAAACTGCAAGGAAGCAATTGCGATATTGGCGATGCGATGGATGACGTAAATCGGCGATCGGTAATCTTAAGCACCCGATGTAACACAATATGATTGTTGCGATGCCGATATGCGATGAATGACGTGGCTAATCGGCAATCGCGATCGGCAATGTTATGCGCACGATTTAACAATTCTCAATACGCCGATATGTCATGAAGAATGGACCCGATAATTTTATGATGAAAATTTAATAACATATCGGATCCGGAACATCAGTCCTTTTAAAGTTATGTTCTTACCATTATTGTGATTGAACGGACGCGATATTTTATGAATTTGATTTGAGTTTCATATCGGGTCCGGAATTATGTAGTCATCGCAATATCGGTAAAGTCGATTATCGGAGATCGGCGATTCATATTCATGGAAGTATACTTCACTTGGAAAGCTCCGATATGCGAAATGCAATATGGCATATAAGTATGATAATACATCGGAGGTCTTCGATGAACAATTTATCAAAAGAAATACTAAAAACTACTTCCGATGAAATCTTATGATGTGAATGGTCTTATGATATTTCTTGAAATTTCAATTGGGTTTTCTAATGAATGAAAGCAAAGCTACAAAAATGCTTGAATTCTAATAAATCAGAATTGAATTTCCCTGAACATGTTTGCAAATTTGAAATGAGTTCGCTGCTTACTTCAAGTTTTGAAAAGAAATAAAAACCTGCAATTAAAACAGAACACAAATCAAAAATAAACTAAGGAAGAGAGAAACTAATAAGAGATGAGAACAAAGTTGTAAATGCGTACTTGGAAGAAATTTGTTTGTAAATTTTACCTGATAATCTTCAAATTCTTCCTTTGATTAAAATCATCTCATTATTTATTCTAAATCTAAATGTGCAATCAGCCTAAATGAAATCAATCATTCATGTTCATGGAATATAAAATTTACCAGAAATAAATATGAAACTATGCTTCCCTTTCGAAGTGAAGTAACAATTTATTACCTCTGCTCATTCCGAATTAATCTTGAGAAAAATCTGAATTGTTATAGTGACTTTTTAATAATGCCTTTAGTAAATAAACATGATGCATTTTACAACATCAGATAATGAGATTAAGTCACTTAATTGTAGAAAAATATCAAAACAGATTTAAATGTGTGCACTTGGCGAAATGGGCATCCTTAAGATCAGCTTTTGGCAAATTCCGAGGAATATAATATGAACTTCGTATGATTGTTGTGACAGGTTAGATTGACTGATAATGATTGAATTAGAATTAGGCTTATCATAGTCAATCATACATCTCATAGGATAATGGGATCATGAAGTTTTTATATCCTCAAATCCTTACCATAGAAATTTCAAAAGAAAATCTTAGAAGGAAATCTCGAAATGAAGAAAAGTGGCTTTGAGGCCATTGATGCCAAGTGCAACTTTAATTGACTTTGATCAAGACATTATTCAAAATAGGCAGAGCAGAGATATCGTTATAAGAAATTTCAAAAAGGAAAGAAAGAATTAAAATTTTCTGATAAGAAAAAATGTTTTCACTGAACATGTATGAGAAGGCTGATTGCTTTGTTTTATTTTTTTTAATCTACAGAACTAATGCAAATAAATTAACTTCATAAAACAAGCTAACTAAGTTAATTCTACTCCTATTCTAACCATATACATGAAAATGACTAGGTATAGTCATATTTCCAGTGTAACCATTCTCTCATTTTTATTCCCGCATTTATGTACATTTCAAATGTTAGTAATAAGAATAAAATCTAACTAAACTAAGGAAAATAAATCTGAAATAAGAATGTACAGTTATTGTTAGCAACTTAATTAAAATCTCTTTCTCATGAAATTTCCTTTCCAATCGATACCAATTGGATCGCAAAAATCTGGATGGATTTGCATTAATGATTGGTTAATGTTCAAAAGAGGAGATGACAGGCCGAATTGTGGATATGAGTTTTCAAATTTAAAGGCCTGCAAAAAATTGTTAGTGTTATGTACAAATGTTAAGCTGTTAACCATTTCTTTTGAGAGAAAAATTTCCAAATAATTTTCAAATGAATCAATGAAAAATGGATGGAAATCTTTCAAATGAAATGGAAAATTATTAATTGAGTTAAATTGCTGGCCAGATTGCAAAAATACATTCTCTTGTTGACATTGCCTTTGAAAAAATAGAAGCTCTTGATGAAACATTAGCATTGATTTAAATTGGAATATTAATATCTTTTGATGCTGATGATTATTATATGAAACTTCAATTTCCCAATCGGGCAATGCATCAATTGAGTGTTTGATAGTAAGGTGTTCAATATGCCAGCGAAGAGTGTGAAAATTTTAAAAAATAAAATCAGAAAATAAATCTAAGCTTAAACAAAATAGCTGTGAAAGAAAAACTAAAATGAAATCCTTATTTGTACAACTAATGTTACAGCGCATTTGGGATCGTTTTGAAACGATTTCATTTTCACAAGGAATGGCCAGAATTATGGAATTTGAATAATTTTGAATTCCAACTTGTGAATTAGAAAACGAATTATGATTATGAGTAGGAATGGGAGTTTGATCCTCATATGAATCATAAATTGAAATGATTTCTTGAATGGTGAAATCATGAAGATAATTTGCTGCTCTAAAATGAGGATTAGTTGGGATAATTCCTAAATTGAAGCGTTCCTCATCCTTAGATGTTATTTGAATTTTATCATGAGGATTCTCTTGAGAAGAATAGAAATCACCATCCTCAATGTCAGAGTAATTATCATAAATGACTTCACAATATTCTCTACAATTCCCTTCTATCTCATCCAATATACCAAAACAAGGAGGAACAAGAAAATCATGTTTATTAATGGCAAAAGAATGATTTCACTAATTGCTTCTCTATCTTGATAAAAACTTAATGGTAATTCATTAGATCGGCCTCTTTTAATTCTGGAATATCTTATACGAGAGGAAAATATTACCTCATTGAAAAATATCGGGATAAAGGGAAAAGTGTGAACCTGAAACAATGCATTTAAAACTGTCTCTGTTTGAGAGCTCTTGTGCATTATGCTCATTGTAAATTTCAGATTGCAGATCATTCCTTTGCGTGCATATGATTTCTTGAAGAACACTGCTTTGCTGCTCTGATTTCGGTATTTGTTTATCATGGAGAAATTCAGAAATTTGTACAGTAGTTTGCATTTTATTTGCTTTGATTGCTGCTTGTACTTGCTGATTTGTGATTTGATTTTCCGAATTTACTTCAAAGTAGCTTTTTGATTTCAAGGCGGCTTTTTCTCCAAAATTGCTATTGTTGTCTTATTGCATTTGAATGGAAATATTTTCCAAGCTTTGTGAAACCGCTTCATCACCATTTATTTGCACATCCGTGTTGGGATTTTCATTTATGTTGGAAGGGGATTGAAACAAAACTTAACTTAATTTCATATGTTGGAATGGGAGAAGAGAACAAAACATTATTCAAAACCAATTAATTGATTCTTCTTCCGTAGGTTTATCTTCGTCTTTAAATCTTAAGCAATTCAAATGAAATCGAATATTAAAATCATTAACAGACTCATTTTCAAACCTACGTAGATATTCAATTTCTTTACATACCTGTTCATAATCGTAGTCGTCAAATTTAGAAATGAAAATTGTAACAAATTGATCCCAGCTGTGAATTGAAGCAACTAGAAGAGTTTTGCACCAACTTCTGGCTTTTGCCGCAAATGTGAGAGTAAAAATCCTACATAAAATGCCTTCATCAATTCCTTGAAAATCATATTTTGAAATATTTTGAAGAAATTGAAAGACATGGTTAAAAGCAGAGGAATTTTCCTTACCATTAAACTTTGCCTGAAACAAGAGTCTTACCACTTCGGGTGGAGTATTGGAGGATGCACGTCCATGGATACAACTCCAAATTGGAAGTTTAAGAGGACCCATTGCAATAAAATAAAAATATTAAAATTGAAAAGACTCCAATAGACAAAAATCTCAGGCCCTCCTTCTAGCGCCAAAAATGTTGATGCCTCGAAAATCGCTGCAACAACATTGGGGGATAACCACCCAGTCCGGACCTTAAAAGCAGCTCCTTTTCCGTTTGGTGTGGTGGCTCCGACTGTTCATCTAGGTCCAGTTACCTTCTCCCTATTACTATTGGTTTATAATGTACCTTTAACTACCAATAGACAGGGACATCAGATCACTTCTCCTTGCTGATCAGGCAAGAGAATGACCCTTAAGCTGATTTGGGTTCAGCCAAGCCACAACTAAAGTTTTGCCTCTTTGAGGAGAGGGCTTAAAAGAATGCAGAATTTACTCTAAATGCAAGTTTATTCTATGATACAAGTAAAAGAAACTAATCTAAATCCTATCTTAATTAGGCAGATATAGATCTAACCCAACTAAGAGCAAGATATTAAAAATATTGGGATTTAAATATGTCTTGTTTATAATGAATATCAAGTTAATGAAGTAGTTCAATTAACTGATATTATGGTTACCAAAACACATTCTATTGAGACCTTAAAACTGAAATAATAAACCAACAACATTCAGGAAGTAGTTCACAAAATGATATTGATTATCAAATCAATAAATTCAATAATTGAATAATGATATGTGGAAATAGTTCACAACACATTATCATTCAATAAATCAGTTTCATAAGACAGATTTCAGAGTAAGTAGTTACTCAAAAATGAGAAATTAATCCATAAAAAACAGAGATACATAATAAAAAGATTGAGACAAATTACCCATATTGACAATAGTGCACAAACATGAATAAAATGACACATTCCTGTCACCATAAAATTAAAACTGATATTTGAAACAATAGTATTAGAAATACCAATTTATTGCATCCATTTCTCTGTCCTTGGTCTCCAACAACCCTTTACATTGCTTGAACTTCTACCTTCAAAACTAGAGCCACAATGGTGCAAACTCTGCCCCTCACACATAATTCAAGATACAAAGGGAAAATCCTCAATAATCCCCAGATCTGAGATTTTCTATCCTCTCTCCTACAACTCTAAATTCCTATTATAGTAGTGCTTTTAGAAGTCTAGAATTTCAGAGGAGAGCAACCCCTTTTACATTCTGCAATCTGTTATTTATAATATTTATCAAGGAATTCTTGAGAGAAGAGTTTGTTGAAGAGAAATCTGCTAAATCCAATTTTACTTGCTCAAAAATCCTGATCTTCAATTGCTGGAGCATTCACATTGATTGAGATTCTTTTTTCCATATTTCTTCCACAGTTTTCCTGCAAAAGAAATCAAAATAAATTAAAATGTAATCAAAATATCATTTCTGACAATTAAATCAAACCCAATCAAATTCTATTTAAATAAATAATTGAAAATAAAATATAACTCTCTATTTGAGCCGTGATATTTTGATTGACCAAAGATATTAACCCATGATTGCAATTAGGAGAGGCTTGGAGCAATGAAAATGAAGAAAAAAACTCAGAAAATTGATTTTGTTTTCAAAATTCGGAGCTTGATCTTCTGCCTGATTTTTGACCCAATAAATGATTAGATCTGTTAGTGAATCCTCCTCAAAAATGTTCTCCTTGATTTTTTCTTTCCAATGAGCCGTCCTGGGCCTCATTTGGCCAAGTATAACCCAATCTATGAGCCTCCAAAATTGATGGGTCAAATATGGCATGAATCTGGAAATTCTGTTGCTGGGCTAAAAATCATAATTTTTAATTAAAAATCTACTCTTAAATTAGAATTCTAATTATCTAATAATTAATTCTATTTTAATTCTTAATTATGAACTAAACTAATTAATTAATAAACTATTATTAATTAATCTTAATATAACTAATTAATATAATCTATTTATAAACTAATTAATACTAAATAAAAATTAAATTTTATATATTAATTAATTTTAATTAATTTAAAATTTATTATTAAATATTTAAACTATTTAAATTAATAAAACAAACTAATCTAACTTACTTCATGCTCATTCCACTCATACGTATGAGTGATTTTAAAAATCTCAAACGAATGCCAAAACTTAAAACATGCTTTTGTTTTAATGGCCCATGTTTTATGTTTTATCGCCGATCGGGAGAAGTGAGGTATCGGGTATCTCAAATATGTTACAATGTCAAAGTTCCCGATGCGATATCGCATCGGGGCATCGGGGGTATGGTATGAGTCTATCGGGATTTTAGAAACATGTTATTTGAAAGCTCCCGATGCGATTAAAACTTCCGATGCGAAATTAATCATTTTTTTATATTCTTATATATTAAATTTAATTTAATTAATTAATTATATTTTAAATAATAATTAATTTAATTAATTTAAGTTTTAATATAAAAGATTATTTTTTTTTTTTTTTTATTTTTTTTTTGTTTGTTTTTATAAACTACAACTATTTTTAATAAAATGAAAAATAAATTATAGCCACTTTGAAGTTATGATTTTTTTTTTTTGAGATTAATAATTTATTGGAGTAAATTACTAAAACCCGGTTGCTTCATGATTTGGCTATATGGAAAAATGTTAGTAAAAACTCACTACGGGTTAATATTTAAGCTGAATGTATTATTGAACTAATTTATTTACAAAATGCGATATTGTACATCTTATGCATTTTTTAACCCAGGCTACATAAATAATTAGACTTTCAAAGGTGCGTCATTTTCAAACCAGTTGACCAAATGAGGCGAAACAAGTGTCAATGTGAATCTTATAGAAAATCGATTTTACCAAAGTAATCAAAACAAGAATCCAAAGAAAACTAAATATTAACAAAAGCGTAGGGCAATCAACTAAAATAAAAATCCAAAAAGGTGTTTGGCCAAAATCTTTATAGAAAGGGTCCCCATTATTTGAGTTGAGCAAGTCAAAAATGGGGGGTTGTGTTTTTACCACAACAAGTACATGCATGAAGAACATGTTGGCCTTGAAGGTTTTTATTATTAAGTAAAAGTTTCAAGACACATGTTTACAATGTATAGCACTAGCCCCAATAGTGGAGCATTGTAACGACTCCTTGCTCCTCAAAGAACTAACTGGTGTCTCTAATGCCTAGCAAGAGAAGCTAAGGTGAAAATTGCTATGCTCATACAATGATGGAGTATATATAACCAAGGGTGACTCTTTGCCTACCCTCATGACTGTTTGACTTCATATGACTTTTCAACTTACATGACTCTTTATATTCCATGTGTGTCCTTTGGACTTCCACTTTACAATACATTCGAATACAATATACATGGTCAAAAATAGTGATGTGGCATATGACCACTTGTGACATGACACTGCTGACATGGCTTGTTTGATGATTTGGCAATGTCAAGTCACTGTTCTTTCTAAGTATTTCATATCTTCTTGAATATGATTTCTCTTCACCTCCACATGGCTTAGTGATGAAAAATCTTTTATGATCTTTAGTCTTGGATGGTGGTCTCAAACTTGTGTCCCTTCACTTTCTCATGTTTGATCAGCTTGTAAGTTCAGCTATAAGAGAGTCTTTAGGCATGCTTCCCTCCTTCTTATCCTTATCCATCATCTTTCCATGACATGATAGTGTATTGTTCCTGCAATTCACTTATGATGAGACGACATCAATCTGAAAACCCCCTAGTCTAAGACGATGCATTATGATCCATCAACTGAGCCCGAGACAAGTGACAGGTTGCGAAGAAGGACTTAGTGACTGTGCAGGTCTCGCAATGAGGGGGAAGATCTTAAGTTCTGAGACAACATAGTGCGCAACTCAAGGAGGCCTGAAGGACATGACTGTGCAGTTTCTGTAGAGTGTGGCGTTAGGCCGAGGGAATGGACAATAGGAAATCCAATTGTGCGATTTTTGATATTAAGGGAGGTTGGGATTCTATGCATAGTGCAATTCTAGAAGCTAGGGGAAGAGCTTGAGGCTTGAATATGTGAAGTTCACAGTTCAAGGCAAGATGGGGGACATAACTACACAATTCTAGGGGTCAAGGTCAGGAGTTAGGCAAATGAATTTCGTAGTGTAGCAGCCCTCAGAGACGGGGACTTCAATTTTTCATAGTATCAAAAATCAAGGTCACAACTTAGAGGGTTGAGACTACGCTGTGCACTGTTTAGTTGGGGCATGATGAAGCTAAGTTGCTCAGTTGGGAAGATGTTTTGAAAAAGGCTAAGTGTGGGATAGGTAATGAACTATGATGAACCTTGACTATAATCACATGATCCAGGTGGATATTGATGGCCAACCACCTACTCCACTTGGACCCCCACCATTGTTTCTTTTAGTTTTTCAGTTTCCTTAATTGTAACACAATTTACTATTTTTCATAGTTTTTTGGGTCCTGAACTTCTGAAGCCGTTTTGAGGCCCTAAACAACATTTTTTTGGAAAACCACTAACTAATACATGTTCTCAACTAAATACTCGATATTAGCAGATGTATTCCCTGGAGAGATGTTTCTAATGAGGTATCGTGTGCATCAATCGAGGATTGTATGCCAAAGTTACAATCCCGGGAAGTTGAAGTACCAACTTACCCCAATGGTGCCCATAGTTTGGCGTTTCATCTCCTAGGGTTAGGCTTTTGGATATTTAGAGTTTTACATTTTTTCTCAATACTAAATAGGCCTTCAAGCCTCATTGTAACATAGTTAAGATGCATGTAGCCGCCACATCTTTTCTCAGAGATAAGCTACCATTTCCTGAGCTAGTCTTATTGTCATTCTGTTTGTAAGCATATTTCAGTATCTCATATTAATGAAAGAAAGTGTTATTTATGTTGCATATCTATATTTATGGTTATATCTATAATTTTTTGCATTCCTGTTTAAATTCAGATCAGTGGTATCATAGGGGTCTTCTCTTTCTCTATTTTTTCTTTGCATGTCCCCAACGAAGTTGAGATATAAGGAGTTAGGGCTTGAACTGGTCAAACCTTTGCAAAACCAGCCTCACAAATCCTGATAGCCTCCCATGGGGGACAAAAAGAAATACGAGGGAGTAGGAGATCCTATCAAAATATTTCTCGAGGAGGCCCTCAAGAAACAAAGGAACACGATGATGGATAACTTAAGGTACTCCTTTTAAGGTACAAGTAAACTTTGACATTCCCATATTTAAGGGCCAAATAGATATAAACGTCGTAGATAATTGGTTAAATCTATTAGAAGGATATTTTTCTATTCATGATTTTTCCAGTTGGGAAGATATCACTTTTTCTCTTCTTAAAGCTGCCCCCCACATCAAGGACTAGTGGGAAACCTATTGTGAGTAGAAGGATGCAAATACACCCTCAGTGTTTTTAGCTGCACCCACTTGGAATTTGTTTTGGGACACCATCAAGGAACAGTAATACCTTGTTCGGAGCTATGAGGATAAATACATAAAGTGGACCATGCTGCGGCAGGGAAGGGACCAAGACGTGCCAAAATTTACCAATTTTTTTCATACCCATCGCACAAATTTGGGTATCAAGGATTCTGAGAAACATCTAGTACTCAAGTACCGTGACTACCTACAAAGGTACATCCAGGATGAGATGAAGTTCCTAGACATCTCCTCACTCAGCACAGTGTACCGATGCGCTGTTAAGATCAATTAAAATCTTAAATAGGAAAAGCAATACTTTGGATCTGTGAATCCAAAGCAAGGGAAAGGTGCCCCAAACCACAGAAAATGGGCAAAGCCAAGGTAAGGTGGTCCAGGACAACCCGCCAAGGCCGCAAGTAAAGAACAACACCTCGAAGCCGAAGAAGGACACGAGAAAGTGGTGTGACTTCCATAAGAGCTCCACTCATAACACAAGTAAGTGTGGGGCCAAGCAGTCACTGGTGCCCGAGATGAAGGCTTCTGAACTAGATGCATGTTCCAACTTTGAGTCAAAACTCAACAAGCAGAATGACAAAGCGAAGAAGATTATCAATGCGAAGCCCAATGCCACTGTTTCCACCATGAAGATCTAGAAGGAGGAACTAGAAGATCCAGAGGAGGAGGATCGCCTCTTCCACTCTGAGATGTGGGTAAAGGGTGCCCCGCTATAGTTCATTATCGATAGCGAGAGCCAAAAGAACCTCATTTTAGCAAAGGTCGTGAAGCAGCTGGGATTACTAACCACAACACACCCACAAACATACAGTTTCAGGTGGATTCACCAAGGACGGGACCTCTGTGTCATCCAATAGTGTCACCTTCCATACAACATCACACCTTCATAGATGAGGTATTATGTGACATTGCTCCTCCTGATGTTTGTGATGTATTATTAGGCAAACCCTACTTGTAGAAGTGACATGTTGTGTATGAGTCAAGGCCTTGCGTTATTATTGTTACCTTGGGAAACAAGTTGTACAAGATACCGGAGGTAGAACTGCCTACCACCCTCTCTTTGGTTACTGTAAAACAATGAAGTAAGCATTTCCAAAACTGGGAAATTTGTTTTCCTTATGATACACCCTTAGGGAAAGAATAAGATGGTGGCCACAACTACCAGATAGGGCCCCTCTGCACAACAAAAACAAATGGACAAGGTCCTGGCAGAGTACGAGGACATATTCACCTCCCCTGCAAGGGGTGCCTCTGCATTGTCAGGTCAAGCACTCCATCGATCTGACCCTCATTGCGTCATCGCCCAATAGGGCAATCTATCATCACTTTTTTATGGAGAATGACAAAATCAAGAGGTAGATTCAAGAGTTGTAGCAGAAAGGTCACATTCGGCCGAGCTCATCGGCTTGTGGGAGCCTGATCGTGTTGGTACAAAAGAAGGATGGGACTTGGAGACTCTGTATTGACTATCAGGCATTGAACAAGTTCGCTATCCAGAATAGGTACCTGATCCCATGGATTGATGAATTTCTGGACCAACTCAAGGGGGGGAAATATTTCAGCAAGATCGACTTGAAGTCTAGATATCACTAGGTACCAATCGAATCATTCGATGTGTGGAAGACTACCTTCGAAGCCAATGAGGGCCTTTATGAATTGTGGGTTATGCCTTTTGGGTTGACGAATGCTCCTGCAAC
Source organism: Pinus taeda (assembly GCA_000404065.3). Lineage (NCBI taxonomy): Eukaryota > Viridiplantae > Streptophyta > Pinopsida > Pinales > Pinaceae > Pinus > Pinus taeda. The sequence continues at coordinate 47,870 of APFE031489054.1, forward strand.
CTTCATGAGGCTGATGGATGACATCTTGGGGCCCTTCACCAACTCATTTGTAGTGGCATACTTGGATGAAAAACTGATCTTCAACTAGATATGGGAAAAGCTCCTCCACCATATCTGACAAGTTCTCCAAACACTATGGCAACACAAGCTATGTGCTAATTTCGAGAAATGAACATTTTGCATGACCTAGGTTTAGTATATGGGATACATTATTGATGAACGACGGGTGCATGTGGACCTAGCCAAAGTCCAAGTCATTTGGGATTGGCCAACCCCAACCACTTTGACACAGCTTCGTAGCTTTCTGGGCCTTGACAATTTCTACCACAGATTTGTGTTGAGGTTCTCTCATATCACTTGGCCCTTGAGTCAAGTCACCAAGGGAGGAGCAAAAAAAAAATTCATTTGGTTTGAATCTCAATAGAAGGTATTCGCAGAGTTGAAATGTCACCTCTACTCTACACCAGTGCTCACATTACTAGAATTTCAACAACCATTTGAGATCGAGACAGATGGCTTTGACTATGCTATTGGGGCAGGCCTTACTCAACAAGGGCATCCAGTGGCATATCATAGTGAGATACTTTCAGACACAGTCTGGAAGTATCCCACTTATGACAAAGAGATGTATTCCATTGTGCATGCCTACCGACAATGAAAGAATTATATTTTTGGGAAGGAAATGGTCATCCACACAGAACATCGACACCTGTAGTTCATACAGATGCAAGGGAAGTTGTAGAATGATCGCCATCAGAAGTGGTCCACATACCTGCAATAGTTCCATTTGAATATCAAGTACAAGAAGGGAAACACCAATAATGTTGTAGACAACCTCAGCTGGCCATTGATCATGGCGTTAACCACCGTGCTCAGCTATTGTGGGTACGAGACTTACAATTAGCCACTTCTCTACAAAAGCAACCCAGAATTCAACCACACCCACCAGAAACCTTTGGAGGGTCAGTAAGTTCTAAATTTTCACCTCCAAGATGAACTATTATGCCACCTAGGACACCTTTGTGTTCCTTCAAGTGAGTATGTCAAGAAGATTTTGGAAGCACACTACAGTGGGGTTGTTCGACATTTCAGGGTCGAGAAAATAGTGGCAGTACTGTAGAAGTATTTCTATTTGTCGAATCTTTGATAGGATGTCGGGAAGTACATTATATCATGCACTCCCTACGCCATTTCGAAATTGAACATCAAGAAGCAAGGCCACTATACTCCATTGTCTGCACCTATTTGACCTTGGGAATCCACCTCCATGGATTACATGTTGGGCCTTCCTTCAACTAAGCATGGAAATGAATTTTTTTTTTATGGTTTTCGAAAAATTCTCGAATATTACCATTATGGCGACCTGCAAGAAGAATATCACAGCAAAATCCACTGCTAAACTCTTATTTGAATGAGTATGGGTACACTTTGGGATCCCACAGTCTATCATCTTAGATCGGGACAACACGATCCTCTATACATTTCGGTCTAGTCTCTAGTCGATGTTGGACACTAGGCACCAAGTCCACAACTTTTCATCCCCAAACTGATGGCCAGATAGAGGTCGTCAACATGATGATTATACACATTATGCGCATGTGCAACTTTAAGAATCCATGCACATGGAATGAGAGCCTCCCCTATTTCCAACACAACTATTACTGAGCTCTCCATAGCTCTACTGGTCACAAACCTTTCTAGGTGGGTTTGGGATTCCAGCCACTATGTCCCATTAATGTGGCCATACCATTTACAACTAATCAAGAAGGCTTAGCTCATGTCCAATTTGAAGCTGACAAGGAAAACATATTCATTGAGCACATATAGCACATTCGCCAACAACAGGTCCATGACATATTGGACAGATCCAATGCTAAGTACAAGAAACGACATGATCAACATCGAGTGCCACACAAATTCCAGGTGGGCAACAAAGTTTGGTTACATTCGCAGAAGGAGCACATTGATGGGCCCCACTACAAGCTTCACCCGCTTTGATATGGGCCATACACCATCACTAAGGTAGTAGGGAAAAATGCCTTTGATCTTAGTATTCCACCATCCCTTGGTCTTCGCTCAGTGTTCAATGTAGACCGCCTTCTGCCCTACTTTCCACCATTGTTGGACACATTTGACATTGAAGAACAACTCACACCAACAATGTTAAACCCAGATTGAATGGAACAAGCCACAACTAATCATATCATGGACACATAGATAAAAAACACCCGACAACAAAGGATCCAACTATATCGAGTTGTCAAAGTAGGTCAACTCCTTCACCAGGGCAAGTGGCTCACTAGAGACCAAGTTCAACAAAAGTTTCCTCATCTCATGGAGGAACTCAATGCAATGGGGACCATTTCTTCCTGGGGGGAGGAATGATCGAGGTGGATATTGGTGGCCACCCACCTATTCCACTTGGACCCCCACAATTGTTTCTTTTAGTTTTTTAAGTTTCCTTCATTGTAGCACAATTTACTATTTTTGGTATTTTTTGGGTCCTGGACTTTCAAAGTTGTTTTGAGGCCCTAAATGACGTTTTTTAGGAAAACCAACGGGTGGAGAATATGAGTTTTCACTCATTATCCTTTGTCAGAAGTTGTATTCTTTGGATAGATATTTCTAAAAAGGTATCATGTGCATCAAATGGAGATCATATGCCAAAGTTACAACCCCAGGAAGTTGATGTACCAACTTATCCCAACAGGGCCCATACTTTAGCGTTTCAACTCCTATGGTTAGGTTTTTCTATGTTTAGGGTTTTCCATTCTTTCTAAATAATAAATAGGCCTTCGAGCCTGATTGTGACACAACTCAGAGGCATGTAGCCACCACATCTCTTCTCATAGATAAGCTACCATCGCCCAAGATAGTCTTTTTTCCATTTTGTTTATAAGCATATTTCATTATCTAATATAAATTAAATGAAGCATTATTTCTATTGTATCTCTATATTTATGGTTATATTTGTAATTTTTTGCATTCCTGTTTAAATTTGGATCATCAAACACTTAGCATACCTTTATGACACCACATCATATATCATCCGAGCACATGAAAAATGCATTTCCCTCCATGTTATTTCCTCATGACAAGATATGACAAGTGCGATACTTAAGATAATATTTAGGACAACCATGACGACACTTGTGTGACAGTGCTCAGGACTTTGTGTATGGGTGTGAAAGATTCTTACATGGTTAGAGAAACTCATATACACAAAGACATGCCTTTGAAACCATCAGAATAGGCTTGCAAACATTTTGTGACAACCAAACATGCCAAAAGACGACAGTTAATCTAACATGCAAAAGGGAACAAAGTGTTGCAAGAGAGCTCATGAAATAAGCTCTAATTTTTATGACATCAATGTAGAATACCAAGGAATGCTCCAAAATTGAGTGTAAACCAAAAGTTTGGAGGATGTTACAACAACTACAACACTTGGTGACACACTGGTTGAACTCTAGCTTCTCTTCCTTAGTTAACTTCTTCTATGTAGGGCCTTGGTTCTTCAAGGAGTATTGATTCATCGTGAAGATTATTTTGTGCTTCCCACTTACCCCATGAACAAAAATGGTCCCCTCTATACCTTCTTGGTTGAACACAATATAGTATTCAACAAAATCACAATGTTTCGAGTTGGGAAGGGTAGTGTAGCTCATGAGATTAATATTTTCAAAGTATAATTTTCATCTCTGGTGTCGCTCCATTGCCATTAGGCCTAGACAATACCCTAACGGAGTCATGCAAGAACACAAACATTTCTCCACTTGCATCGAGCCTGGATAGTACCCTAGCAGAGTTTCTTTCTTCACCTCTTTGCGTGGGAAGAATTTCTCTTCTTTCACCTTTATTTATTCATTTAAAGAGAACTATGCATTTGCACTTATTTATTTTGGGGTGAAACAAGGATCTAGACTTATTGAGCGAAGAAGAGGTTGTTCCTTCCGAGAAGCATATAGAGACCTCCGATTTAGATTTTCTCATTTAAAATTTTCCCCTTCTCCATTTCTACTAGTTGGATAAGCTTGAGGACACAAAAAAACAAATATTTGAGTGTTGGCATGAGGTTTTTGGACTAGACATAGGTTCATTATTGGACCAAAACTCTCCTTATAGACGGATCGTATTTTCCTTCAGAAATTAATTGTACAAAAGATGTAACCAACACAAGGAAGACAGATAGAAGGTTAGCCAAACGCTGAAGTGTCACAAGACTCTTTATATTTTGACCACAAACATACTTAGTATCCATAACATATTCATGCACAACACTTATTCACATAAGGGAAACCAAAACAAAATTCAAACAAACAAACAAACAAACAATAAAAGAAAGACTATGTACACACTGTAGGGAATAACCCTATATTTTCATTGAAAATAATGTTTTAAGTCTTGGCCATTGACAAGGAGAGACTCAAACTTCTCTTCAAGTGATTGAAGATGATAAGTGTGTTGGCCAAACTTTTCATACACTGTGAGTGGCCCAATCCACAGGGATTGAAACTTAGTATGTTTTCGTTTGTCCTCATAGGATTTATCCCACTTTAAGACTAAGTCACCCACAATGAAGTTATTTTTCCTTGTAGAATTCTTGTTAAACTACCTATTGATGTGATTCTAGTGAAGTGAAATTTTTTATTTTTCTTTCAACCTTTCTTCCTATAGCTTATGAAGTGTGTTCACCCTACACTGAACTAATATACATGGCTTGCCTTAGGATTCTTGTGAGAGTTGGAGAGCAGACAAGTAAATGTTGGGCGAAAAGATGGACTTTTTTTTTGTTTGCTTCCGTACACCAGGAAGTAAGGGGTGTTGTTCAGAGCAGGTTTTAGCATAACTCATTTAGCCAACAAGAAATTTACCAAAGCAGAGGGCCAGTTTTGATGCTTAGAGAATATTGTCTTTTTGATCATGCAGATTAGGTTCTGATTTGTGGATTCAGTAAGACCATTCGCCTGTAGATAATAATTAGTTGAATTTTTCAATATGATACTATTTTCCAATGCAAAATCATAGAGTCTTAATGATTAAAAGTATGAAGCATTGGTGAAAATGAGTGAAGTATGAATGTAGAATCTCGAAATGATGTTCTATTGTACAAAGCTAATGACTTCCTGATCATTCACCTATTAAAGTAGAAATTGTTTTTTCCACTGTGTGAATTAATCTATGGCAGTTAGGATGTAGTAGTGTTGCTTTGATGAATGAAATAAAATTTCCCCAATAATGTCCAAGCCCCACTATTGAAAAGGTTCTTCCACTGCAATGGGCTATAGTGGGGCAGTTGACTTCTTGTTTCTGTTGGCACACCTTTGACAGACCAGACACTTGCGGGCATAAGAATGAGCATATTTGAATAATGTAGGCTAGTAAATTTTAGGCCACATAACCCTATGTGTTGTGGTGTTTCTTGTGAAGTGTCCCACTACTAGTCCATCGTGGAGATCACGCAATACCTTTTCTGAATTATGTGCTTCCAAACACCTAAACAATAGTTTGTTGTGGTGCTTTCTAAATAGAACCCCATGCACAAACTGATAAGATAATGATTTAAGTCCGAGTGCCCTCTTCTATCATGTGGAAAAGTGGGAGGGCATTGTGTCGTGCTCAAGGTATTGGCTCACATCCATGTACTAAGATTTTATGCTTCTAGTGGGGGAGGCTCACTCACTGTTGTACATCTCAATCTCCTACTCCCATCTTGAGAGATCTTATTCTTCTTTCTTCACGTTTACTATTTTTTTGCTAGTCGACAAAGGCCATGGCCCTTGATTATGTGAATTGACTTGATTTCTAGATCATACTCTTGCAACCTGGTCATCGCATTCGCTCTCCTTTCACCCAACTCTTGTTGAACAAGCAGTGATTTGACTGCTAGGTGTAGGACAATGATAACATAATGTTTTTTCAATAGATAGGGCCAGAAATACTTTGCCGCCTTGTATACTGGATAAACATGTTTATCCACGGTGAGATAGTTAAGTTTTGTCCTAGTAGACTTGTACTCATGAAGGAGATAGGCCGCTTATTATTCAATTCATCCTTCTAAGTGAGTATAATAGTGACAGAGGTATTCAAAGAAAGTGTAGTGCAAGAAATCTTTATTGAAATCTGGGTTTTATAATGCAGGTGCTTCTAATATAGCCTACTTAATACAGGAAAACATGTCCTTTTTCCCTTTTATCCCATTTATAAATTTCATCCCTCTTCACCATCTCCTATATTGGCTTGATAATTTGAGCGTATTCAGAGATGAACTTGCAAGGAAATTTATTTTCCCTAAGAAGGACTGCATGGCCTTCTTATTCACGGGGAAGGGAATCTATGTGATTGTATTGACCCTGTCTAGGTGTACCTTAATCCCACTCTTAGCAACAACGCGGCCCAAGATATTCCCCTCGGACACTATGAAGATACTTTTCTTGGGAGTTAAGGATATCTCATATTTGCGACATCGCTAAAAAATATTCTCTAAATGGTGTATGTGGTATGACTTTGTTTGGAGAACATTGTTACATCGTCGAGATAGACCACTACGCTCTACTCAATGATTCAATAAAAAGTGATGTCCATAACACATTGAAATGTTGCACCAATGTTGAATGGCATTCATTCGAATGTGAATATGCCACACTTCCTTCAGAATGTGCTTTTAATTTTTTCAGGCTCTGCAACCAGAACCTGGTTGTATCCATAATAACCATCTAATAGAGAAAACATTTCATACCCCGACAATTTTTGTAATATTTGTTCCATGGATGACACGGGGTAGTTAAGATTTTGAAAATCTACACAAAGGTAAATTTCCCTAGATTTCTTCCTTACTGGGACCAAATTTGCCACCCACTTTGAGTGTCACACTCTATATATGATCCGAGCATCCAACAATTTTAACAACTCTTTCTAAATAAGAGGCTCAAGCATTGGATGTACTTTCCTTAACTTCTGTTGGAATGACTTGGCCCCATCCTTTATCCGTACCACATGATGGATAATTTTTTTGTGATGTGTCTTGAGTTCATCATACATCCATGCAAAGACATCTCAGTCCTACTTGAATAAGTGGATAAAGGCTTACCTCTTTTTTCGTGTACAACAAGTATCGAGATTGACATACTTTGAATTCTTTTTAGTTCCCAAGTTAATCTAAACGTTCAACAATGTAGAACTGTGGGTCTTAGCATTGACAATTCCTCGAGAGGGATTATGCAGGTCATACAACTTATCCAATGAGACCACACCCTTGGGGATGGGGTTTCCTTTACTTGAATTGGTTTCATTTTGCAATTCCTTTTCATGCTTATCCTCATCGATCATTGTGTCTTTGAATACATCAACATTCGCCATGAAGCACAATATCTATTGGTCATCATAAAAAACACTTAAATTAGTGATATTGTCGAAGACGAAAGGCTTATAAAGAATTTCAATAGAAAAATTGTCCCTAAATCATGACAACCTAGTAGCGACATTTACTAATACATTCGCATTTTCATTACGCATTCTTGGAATCGAAATAATATTGAAATCTTGGAAACATGAAATAAGATGCCATACTTCTACTTTATAACTTCTAAGATGAGGTGACACACAATGTATAATATTATGTACCTGTCGCACCACAATTTCTGAGTCATCTACCGCTTTCAGGATGGAAAAATTGACGTCAAAGGCTTTTGGTAAGCCCAATATGAGTTTTACGCACTCTGCAGTGTTGTTCATGCACTCAAAGTCCAAGCGGCTAGAGATCAAATACTTTCTCTTCAGTGGGTCTATTAAAACACAACCAAATCCAGAGCCCTCCTATATTTTGGAACCATCAAAGCACAAATTCCAAATACCATATGTACAAGGACTGGGAACTACACTAGTGCTACTATAAGTACTACTAACTATAGAAAGTTTAATATGACCAATTGGATAAGTGTTACACAGAATTTTATCATTGTCCCTGTATTCCCTGTCCATGATCCTGGAGGACCTCTACAGTGAAACCAGAATGCTTTCCCATCATGAAGAAACTCCCAGTATGTCCCTCTTCATGAGCAGAATAAGTCCCCTTTGCATCATTTCCCAAGAATCTTCCTTTTATCCCAGTCCATAAGATCGACGCTACTGACCAGTTTCCTCCTCGTGCCGATTTGCAGAGATTAAAGCTAGCCCTAGCATCGTACGGAACAACTGAGCCCTTTTCTAGTCGCACTAATCCTCTTTTGGAATTTTTTTAAAATATGGAGTCAAAGCTTCCAACTCTAGAAGCTTCATAATGGAAGTCTAGTAGATGGTTGGGCTGGATGAAGTTGAGGAAGTCAGGTTGGGATCCTTTCCCTATTAGGATGGAACAAAATCAAGAGATAAGACATTCTCCCATGATGAGAGGAACCATCTCCCATCCATCCAAGCTATATAAACTTGTTTGTAAAAAGAGCTTCGGCGAAAATCACATAAGAAGATTATTGTCGACGCGTTTCGAACCAACTAGTGTGGCTCATCGTCAGGACAAGTTGAAGAAATAGATCAGGCTTTAGCAACTTGTCCTGACGATGAGCCACACTAGTTGGTTTGAAACGCGTCGACAATAATCTTCTTATGTGATTTTCGCCGAAGCTCTTTTTACAAATATGATGGATCACAGAAGCCTCAATTCTACTATATAAACCTATCGTTTCCCAAGCTAAACTAGTTTTGGGGGCAGTTTGAATGATCAGCAAGAGATCTATAGCTTGTAGCTTTCTAGTGTATGTTTGAGGGAGAATAGATGTTTTGGTTTGGTTTGAGACTAGAGGGAAGAAGCCTAAAACTTCCATTGTTGGGGCTATCCATGAAGTGCTAGCAGAAGTGTGGGAACTCAGATCTGTTGAAGGAGACTAGCAACATCAACGCATCGGTTGTAATCTCTTTTTGATTTATATGAATATAACTATTGATTGATTTCCTACATGAAGTGTTATTTTAAATCTTTATGGATTAATCTTCGTTGACATATTAAGTAGGCTGAATACAATATTGTATTCTATCATGTTTTTTTTTGTTGTTGTTTTCTTGTTTTAGGTATCCGAAGGAAGGAAACAAAAAGTAGCTAGAGTGAGCAAGCAGGATCATCACCAAGGGGCTCAGCGTTATAAGAGGTAGGCCCTCTTAATTGATTCTAGCTTAAGGAGATTTTCCATAGATTGTTTGCTTGTGGCTAGACCCACTCTCTCGGGCTAGAGGAATCGTTTGTGTCTGCACTGAGAATTTACCTGCACCACAAATTGGTGACTTCACTGGGGAGCCAATCCTTCCATTTGATTGATTCTCATTTTATGGTTTTGTGTGAACTTTTCTAGTATCACCATTCCTCTTTAGTGTTCTCTGCTTTGCCTGCTTTACTAATTTGAGACTGAAATTTACAGTGGCAAGTCTAGTGTTAGCCTTTGAAATTTTTTATTTTTTTCCTTGAATCCTCAGTCAGCGCATTTATTTTTATGACAATCTCGCTTATTAGTGCGCATTTCTCAAAAACAGTCACACTGACCCACTTCTAGTGCTTGTTGTTAGTTAAGCAATTGCACTGATTTCAGTAGGTGAAGATCAGGGTTTCCCCTAGATCATAGCCAGTGTGTCTTGCCCTTCTGATTTCTGTCTCTCAGCTTGTTTTGACTGTGTTCTCCCTAGCTGGAAAGCTCTTTTAGCTTGGTTTGTATGCTTATTTGATTTGCATTTTCTTCCCTTGATTTCTTGAGTTCTCGGATGGTTCATAACCTTAGTGCATCTAGGTCATCATCCATTCACTTTTTTGTGTGCTCAACAAGTCAAGTCGATAGTCAAAGTTTCTCTTTACATTTCAAATATTATTCCTTTTGTTGCTTTTATTTCCATTTAACAAGTTTGAAATTTTTTTTTTTTGTTTGAGCGTCTCTTTTCGAGCATATATCACATTTCTCATCTTGTTATTGCTTGAGTTTTAGCTTCACTGGTTTGAAAGGAATTCTCTTTTGTTCTTTACATCTGCTTGTGATTGATTATATTGGAAATGTTTCATTGAAGTGTGAAGTGTTTGTGAAAGATTCATTCTATCATTTCATTGAAAAATACATAATTCTAGTTTGTTGAATCAATATGTTACATTAGTTAGCATCATTGAAGACTAGAGTTGCATCATCATTTGGATTGGAAAAGAAATGAATTCTCTTTACTAGTGAAAGGACTACTTGATGTGTGTTTGATAGGAAATATAGGAATTGGAAAGAGATTTTCATCATTTTTTTCAAAAGAGAAATAGTGAAAAGGTCATTTTTCGTTTGTTTGCTTGTTTTGTTGCATTTGGGTGTGTTTAGGGTCTTGTCCCATTTAGCTGCATATAGGTATTTTTTGAGTGACATCAATAAGGCTTGAGAACTGAGACATAATTTCAAGATAAAATCTAAAATGTATTCAATTAACCTAAGGCACATTTGAAACCTAACAATCACATTTTAGAAGGTCTAGGCTAGAGACATGTTCTGATGTTTTTAAACCTAGCAATTGTCATTCACTTTGGCACTAGATAGTGTTAGTACAGACTTATGCTCCCCATACCATTGAGTATATAAAGGGATAGCCCACTAGGTTGCAATCCTTTATCCATAAGAAGCGGATTTTGTTGCCTTGTAAACATGATACACCGAACACAATATTCGGGGAGATTGCCTACCCATACTTCTCAGTTCACCGAGAGGTATTCTGTAGTTCACGGTTACCTGGTAATCCTTTTTGCCTAGATCATCTTGAGTAGTCATTTTGATATTTTTGATTCCCTAATTATAAAATATCACTCAAGCACTTGTCCTTACGAGATCATTTCAAACTGAAAGTGATAGAGTCACCTTTGCTTCTTTCTTGACTTTTAAAACATGAAAGAGCACTAGTTTGTTTTTATGTCTTAAAAAATTGTTGCCCATGATATTATAACATTCCTGTTAGTATTTTTCTAGACCACATTATGAGTATACCTTAAAATACATTTTAAAGCCTTGAAATCGATCTCTCTTCTAGTTATTTGAGACAAAATCATCGTGGCTAAACCAACTGGTTCACCTAGTTCCTCTTCCTCTCCTTTGTCTGAAACATTATTCGAGAAGCCTTTTCTTGAATTTCCACAATCATTTGAGGACCAAGGCATTGAGCTTGGAATTGTTATGATTATTCACCCTTTGTCATCTTGTCGTCCCCCTTCAGATACTGGGTCACTTTCTGACATTGGGCCAGAATCTCCGGATAATCCTATCCAGACTGCCGAGAGTTTGTTGGTTTCTGAAGGTCAGCTTAGACTGGTTGTTTATCCTCTGAATCCTTTGTTCAATCCTATTGTAATATCACCTCAATTTCTGTATAGTCTATACGATCAGACTGGTATTGCTTGGAATTATCCTCTCAAACATCTTCGGTCATCCGTTGTCAGCTGTTTTCACCCATGGAATTAGAAGGCGAAATCCTAGTCTCCTCTCTGGGTCACTCGGAGGTTTCCACTCCACGCAAATTCAAGGAGCAGGAATATCCTTTCCCTCTTGAAGATTTCCCTTTCATGGGAAGCATTCTGACCAGTGTTCATCCTGAGTTACGATGTAATTACTTGACTTTAACTCTGTTGGTTTTAGGCACGCCTACTGCCTCATCACTATATCACAACCATATTTGGGCATTTGGTGCTATGCCTACCATAGGCCTGTTCATTCAAAACCTGACCTCCCAACAGACAGTAATTTTTGTAGTTACTTCAGTCCCAGTGCAACCCACCATTCCAAATCCTCTTGTTTTGTCGGTCCAAGTAACCCATCCGGTTCAACCAACAATCTCGAGTCATGTCACTGTCAGTTCTTTGATCCCTCTAGTGAGTGGACAGGCTGTGCCACCACGTAGGGGAAAAGTCCGAATGTGCCTATGATGTCTGGTACAACCAATGTGTGTGGTTCACAAGCTCACATGGTTGGAATGAACAAGCCCTCTTCGGGTGCCATTTTAAAGCCTGTTGGTCCGTCTGGTCCTGCTAAATCAAATAATGTCTAGTACCAATGGACGGATCCTATTCGGCCATATGGGTCAAGTAACATCTAGTACCAATAGCCCAGTATGGCTCAGGTTCAGTACAAACCTCCTTATGTTCCATATGGTTCACAAGCGATCGTTAATCTGCCCTACATCCCTCAGCCTGGATCTTATGTCCAGCCTGGTTCGTCCGCTGTGCCTAGTGGGTATGGCCAGATACAATTTGGTAACTTTCAAGGTGTCATTCTAGGAAATGTTCAAGTACCTTTGTAGTAGCAAGGTCCATCCATGCAACAGAAAGGCCAGATGATGCTTCAACAATGACAACTGCAACAACCATAGGGGAAACCCTCGCAATAGTTGCGACAAACCATGCAGTTGCAAATGCAGTATGCGCCACAATCCTCCTAGCCTATGCCTTCACAAGGTCAACCTATGTAGCCGCAGGGATAACCTTTACAGCCACAAGGTCATCCCTTTCAGTAATAAGGTCAACCCATGCAGCAACAATCCTTATACTCATATGAACGGGGTCAACCCTTGCAAGGGCAAGGCTAGGGTAAAGTCCTACAGTAGCAGGCACAAAGTCCTTATGTCAAAGGGCAACAAGTTTAGCCTTCTTTTGTCTAAGGAAAACAAATAAAAAATCCTTATTTTCCTTACGTCTGAGGGCAACAAGTCCAAAACCCTTTCGTCTAGGGGCAACAGGTCCACAACCTATATGCTCAGGGACATCAGGTGAAAAATCCATATGTCCAAGGCAAGCAGGCTCAAAAACCTTTTAACCTGTATGTTGCTTATCAACAGCCTCTGGCCGGACATTTTCAAGGCTTTCAAGGTTAGCATCCTCCCTGTGGGCAAGGTAACCTACAGTGGGGGAAAAATCAAATTCCATATGGACAAAATACTCTACTATGGGGAAAAAATCCTTACCAACAAGGATGGGCCTCACTAGTTGGCCCCCCCTTATCAATCTCAAATGTTTTTCAATACCCAATTGTCATTCTTGGCTACACTGGAACTGCTAGATGTGTTTAGACTCACGAATGACCCAATTCTTCATTTGCCATACTGGCCTCCATTTCCATCCAAGATTCTAAGCGATTATCTGAAGTTTGAAGAAAAAGAAAAAGAGAATCCTTAAGCCCATGTGATGACATATCACCTCTAGTGCTCCTTGAATTCTTACATTGATTATCCCATTCGTCTTTGAACTTTCCAAAGAACTCATACAGGTGCTATAGCCAAGTGGTATATCGAGTTATCTCGAAATACCTATCATGAATTTAACACCCTTTCCATGGCCTCTTTGACACATTGCCAGTTGTTGGTTCATTGTGAAACTGGCACCCATACGCTAACATCACTCAAGAAAGACACTACGACCCACATCTCCGATCACATCCATGAATCGAGATGTAGGTGCCTTTTGATTAAGTTTGAGATTGTCTGATCTGACGACATCTAAGTGTCCGGCTACACCTCCTGTTGATGGATTAATTCGTTTAGTAACTTAGACCCCTGCAAAATCTTCTTCCAAATAGAAGTCGATCTCCAACACTACTCCCAATCATTCCTCTTGCAATTCGTCTGGCCCTGGTAAAACCTCGGAGGTTCATGTTGTCCAGTCTACCACAACGGATAAATACACTAAAGGTAAGAAGAAAGGCAAAGGCAAGGGTAAAGTTGATGCTCTGAAACACGGTCCCCATAAGTCATCTGCTAGTGATGCTTCCCAACGGAAACCCAAGCATCCATGGCTCATCAATGAAGACGATCACTATCCCAAGGATTGTCCCAGATGGTTTAAGGTTAGTCATTTTCTTAGAGGGACTCCCACTGTTTTGAAGGAGCCCTTTCCATTTGAACAGACTCAAATGGTAGACCAACCTCATTCATCTTCTTCCTGAGGTTCACATGTGTTCATGATGAGTACCTCGATTAACTTGACTACTAGGTCAAAAGATTATCAAACTCCTAGTGTGACAGTAAGGAAAGAGAAAGAAGGTACCCCTTCTTCTTTTGCCCCATCTAGTTTTGGTCCTCTCCATATAGAGCGACCTAATCTTGATTCCCCATTTGACCACCTTCTCGAGGTGTGCTACAAAATCCTCGTACAATCCCAACATGCGTGCCTCTCAACATTATAGAATTATTGAAGATTTGGCTCAGGTGCCATCAACTATGTCAGCCCTCAAGGTCCTTCAAAGTTGTCCTTTTCAGTGGAAAGCATTACTGTCAGCTATTTGGGGTATTGATCCAGCTGACTCTAATCTCATTTGTTTTTACCTGGAAAACCACGTTCCGCATTTACTTCGTTAGATTTCCTTTCTTATTCAAGTGATCATAAATGAACCCTATTGCTCACTCGATTTCTCAAGCAAGGAACCCCATTTGTTTGGGATGAGGCTACCCGAAAATCTTTTGATGGCCTAATGATTGTCCTCATCAATGCTCCTTTACTGCATCCCCTGAAATATCATTGTGATTACTTCCTTTACCTAGCTGCAACCTCTAGTACCATCACTATGGTGCTGGTATAAGATGATGATGAAGTCAATGAACATGTTATTTATTACCTTAGTTGCAACCTCCTCGACACTGAAACACATTATGCTTATGTCAAGAAGTTGGCTTTGGCTATCATAAAGGTTGTTCAGTGCTTTCGTCATTACATTCTACTCCACATTACCACTGTGATTTTGGAATGAAACCCCATGACCTACATCTTGACTCGTCAGATGCTGGGGGGAAAGTATTCGAAGTGGATTGTCATCTTCCAAGAATTTGATTTGGTGTTCACTACTACCAAATCCAAGAAATCACTGGTCTTTTTTGAGTTGATTTTCTCCCTTCCCTCCGCTTCTCTTCCTGTTGTTGCTGACGAGTAGCTCCCGGATGAGACTCTTTTCTTAATTAGCACTTTCAACCCCTGGTATGGTGATATCATTGTATATATCCAAACATATAAATTTTGGTCTCCAGTGACCAAGGATGATCACCGATGCATTCGGAATCAATCTCATCCTTACCGTATCATTTCAGATTATAATGGGCAGCCCAGGCATTTGCACATAGTTTTCTAATGACTAATGACATGGAATTATTCTTGACCTTCTGCTGATTCATTTCCTTTAGTTTTTAGTTCCAGCACTGTGTTATTTATTTCAGCTTTTCTCATTTACCCTTCTGCAAGATAGATATTAAATTACTCATGTCATTTTCAGTTACCTCCTAAAGCCAGAGCGAGTCGAATGGTGAGGGATTGAAGTATGAATGCGTAGTTTGATATTAGTTTATTTTTCTGCAAGTTAGTTATTGAATTGCTCATGTCATTCTCAGTTACCTCCTAAAGCCAGAGTGAGGCGAATGGTGAGGGATTGAAGTATGAATGCGTAGTTTGATATTAGTTTATTTTTCTGCAAGTTAGTTATTGAATTGCTCATGTCATTCTCAGTTACCTCCTAAAGCCAGAGCGAGTCGAATGGTGAGGGAGTGAAGTGTGAATGCATAGTTTGATATTAGTTTATTTTTCTGCAAGTTGGTTATTGAATTTCTCATGTCATTTTCAGTTACCTCCTAAAGCCAGAGCAAGTTGAATGGTGAGGGATTGAAGTATGAGTGTGTAGTTTGATATTAGTTTTACTTTCTGCAAATTAGATATCAGATTGCTCAAGTTTTTTATGATTACCTCCTAAAGCCATAGCAAATCGAATGGTGAGGGGTCAGAATATGAGTTGATGTAATGTGATTTTATTTTACTTTGCTTGCAATTCTTGGATTTCTTTGAGTTCAGTTTTTCTTATATTTTCATGGCAACAAGGATACTAGGTTTCATGGTCTCTAGCTCATTGTTGTTTAATTAGAATAGTTGCACATTTTCACTCTCTTTCAGGAATTAGTTTCATCATTGCATGTTTTAAAACATTTTTTAAAAGTTTGAAGTTTGAAAATCATTTTAAAGGACATCATTGCCTTGAACATTTATATCATACTTGTCTTTTAGAATTTCCATCTCACATTATGGAATAAAGAGAAATAAACCCAAAACAAAACCAAAACCCAAAAATGACAAAAAAATAAGAAATAGGTTATATTTCACATATAGTGCACTGCACTTCAACAGTTTACAACTCCCGGATTGACAATTAATACAACAATTTAGGACACTCTAAATTGACCAAACAAATTCTTACAGAAGTATAAGTGATCTTTGTACCATAACGAATCATTTTTCTAGCTAAATGTATCAGATGTACTAGAATCTTGTTGTAACATTCGAATAAGTTCCCACACTTCTTCATCATTCTTCCATTCCTCCCTTGCTTCGTTTATCCAATCTGGTTGGATAATAGAAATGGTGCACAACAATGCTTCCACTTCCTCATCCTTTCTTGAGAGTGCATCTGCCACCACATTTTGCTTCCCTTTTTTGTAGATGATTTCAAAGTCATAACCCAACATCTTTGTGACCCAATTTTGTTGCTCTTCAAGGGATAACTATTGTTCTAAAAAGTATTTAAGGCTATCATGATCCATTTTTACCTTGAAGTGTCTTCCCATTAGGGAGGGTCGCCATTTCTTAAGTGCATGTAGTATTTCCAACATTTCCTTCTCATAAATAACTTTGTGTAAAAACTTTCCCTTGATTAGATGACTTTCAAAAGCAATGGGTCTTTCATCTTACATTAAAACATCACTAATTCCATTTCTTGAAGCATCACTTTTCACAATAAATGTTTTTGTGAAGTTCGATGTAGCTAAGACCTGTGCTTGGCACATTGCATATTTAAGATGTTCGAAGGCCTTTGTTGCTTCTGGAGTCCATGAAAATGCATCTTTATTCAATAATGTTGTTAGAGGTGCTACTATTCTCCCATAATTCTTAACAAACTTGTGATAATACCCTATCAACCGAAGAAATCCCCACAGATGCTTTATGGATGTGTGGATTTTCCATTCCTTAATGGATTTAATTTTGCTAGGGTCTACCTTAACTCCTTCATGAGATACAATATGACCCAAATATTCCACCTCTTGTACTCCAAAAAAAACATTTGGATATTTTTGCATATAATTTTTTCTCTTCCAATAGTTGTAGCACCCTGTGAACATGTTCAAAATAATCCTTGCAAGACTTGTTGTAGATTAGTATATCATCAAAAAATACTAGCACAAATTTTCTAAGGAAGGGTTTGAAAATGGAATTCATCAAACCTTGAAATGTAGGAGGTGCACTGGTAAGGCCAAAAGGCATGACCAAAAATTCATAATGACCATCATGAGTTCTAAATGTTGTTTTAAGAATGTCTTCTATCTTCATTCTGATTTTTTGATATCCTGAACGAAGATCCAACTTGGTGAAGTAAATTGGTCCATGCAATTCATCCAGTAATTCATCAATGACAGGAATGGGAAACTTATCTTTAATAGTGAGCTTGTTGAGCTCCCTATAATCTGGACACGTGCACCATTATCCATCCTTCTTGTGCACCAATACTACTGGAGGAGAGAAAGAACTTTGACTAGGTTGAATTATACTAGCCTCTAGCATTTCTGCAACCATACATTCAATTTTACTCTTTTGGGCATAGGGATATCTGTACGGCCTAATGTTTGAAAGAACACTTCCTGAAATCAGATGAATAGCATGATCATGATCAGGAATAGGTGGGAGATATTTGGGAGTCTCAAATACCTTGGAATGATTGTCCAAGACTTTTTGGTGATCTGGAGAAATAGATGATTCTGATGTGAAAATATCTAGTGAACATAATTGTGTAATTACACCTCTTTGTTCCTTTTTTAGAATCTTTTTCATACCGTTAGAGCTGATTATCTTTCCCGGTATCCCTGCAATACCCTTTAATTCAAATTCCTTTCCTTTTGCAGAAAATTTCATGAAAAGTTCTTGAAAATTAAAAGCTATTATACCCAAGGATTGTAGCCATTGGACTCCTAGTACAACATCAACACCTTGCATTGGAATGGAAAGCATTGGGCTAGTCAATACACATTCTCCCATGGATAGCTTGATTTTATGTCACTTTCCAGAGCAATTTATTTGTCCTCCATTTGCAACCATCACTTGACACTCTCGTGTTGGATATAGGAAGCAATTCAATTCTTTTGCTATCTTACAATGAACAAAATTGTGGGTACTTCCTGAATCAATCAACACTATTACCTTTTTCTTCTTGGCTTGTACTTTTATCTTGATGGTTTTAGGAGTGGTAATTCCAGCCAATGCATTACAATATATGGTCATATTCATTTCTTATTTATCTAGGCTTTGTTCCTGGAGTATATCCTCTTCTTTTGACCTTTCTTGCTCCTTTTCTTCTTCCTCTTCACAATCTATGTAGAAATTTTTCTTCTCCCACACTTATGACCTTTAGTGTATTTGCTATCAAGAACACTTCCATCTTTATAGTTGTTGGGTAGCTCCTTGTTGCCATAATTTTGCTTTCCATTTTTCTTGCTTAACCTGAATGCCTTCTCTAATGAATTAGGTTCCCAAAGGCGAACATCATGTTGGATATTATCCTTTAAAGTCCTTATGAACACATCAATCCTATGCTCCTCTAGAATATTTTTTACCCTTATGTTCAAATTTTGGAACTCGTCAATGTCCTCCATTATTGAACCCTTTTGTTTGAGACTTATCAATTGGCTAAAAAAAGTGTTTCTTTTTGTATCCTCATAATGTGTTGTCAATTCTTTTGTAAAAATTGCCCAAGTGATAATTTGTTTACGAGAGCAAAGCCATTGATACCATACAAACTGATTTGGTTCAAAATATGAAGTTGCAATACGTACCTTTTGTGTGTTTTGCACATTATTGAGATCGAAAAATTTCTCCATCTGTAATATCTATGTTGCGGGATCCTTGCCATCAAACTTCCTCATATTGATTCTTTGGAATATGGTGGGTGTTCAATCCAACATTAGAGTCTATGAAATCATGATTAAAATTTCTTTTGTTCTCATCATGAGTTTCCTTTGCTACCCTTTCACCATTAGTAAGCATTTCTTGTAGAAACTTTGTCAAATCTATCTTCAATCTGTCTTCAAATCTTCCATGCCTACCTTCAAATCTATCTTCAAATCGTCCATATTAGCTTCCACGTCATTCATCTTAGCTTCTACACCTTTATTTAAAAAATCAATCTTAGCTTCTATGCGTTCCTTTAAACCATCCATCTTAGCTTCTACATCTTTCTTTAAACCATCCATCTTAGATTCTGTTACTTTTTGTGCAAGTGACACTTGTTGCACTTGGTATCTCAATTTTGATATATCATGTTGCATTTCTTCCTCTTCCTCATGAGTAATGCTAAAGCTTTCAGGTTGCTTACTAGGTGTTTGCATTTTCTTTCCTTGGGGCATCAATTACCGATAATAATGCTTTAATATGACCTTTGAATTCCTTCAAACTAATTTTTCAAACCAAGCTTATGCAAAAATTTAAAAAAAACTACACACCTTTTTTTCACTTTGTAGGAGCTTGATATTAATCTGATGTATCTTTGTAATTTTGGATCATCTAGTTTTGAAATTGCAACCTGTGGTAACCCTCTATGCCCTCTTTCTAATGCCACCAGTATGATCCAAATTGGATTCTCTAGGGAAGAGTTATGCCAAATCTCCCATAGTGACCTGATTATAGACTAGTTCAGTAGAGCGAACTTGTACAATGTGCCACGAGTCACTGTTTCGACCTTTGGCTTTGAAAAATATATGAAAGAAACTAAAGTCTGTCATCTTTTGTACCTTCTTATGAAATTTCAATCTGATGCTCAGAGAGAAAGTTATGATGATTTTCCCTAGGTTACCTGTTTGGAATGTAATTCAGGAGTCTGCAAAAAGACCAACTTCCTTAGATCATATCCCCTCACATATGGTGCAAAATTCCCCGATCTTAGGCCCCAATGTTCAGTGTGATTTCATCTCAAATGGTTTTTTTTTAGCTTCTAAAACACAAAAAAAATGTTATATCGAAAATGCCACAATGCCCTATTTGGAGCAGTGAAACCCTAGAATCCAAAGCTCTAATACCAAATGTTATGAAACCAGCTCACAAAAATATAGAAAAGATAGATCAACACCTTAGAATTCAGACTCTTCAAGGGGGAAACCTCCTTTACATTACATAAATGAACAATTCTTGGATGTTTCAAATGAAAAACCCTCCTTTCTATATATAGGAGTCTAAGGAGTCACAATATAACCCACCTGACCTAAAAACAATAATATAAAGCCACAAATATAACAATAGAGGGATTCTATGGGGCACAATAATAACAATATGGGGACAATAGGGGCACAACAATATTAATAAGGGATACAACTACAATAGTAATGGGGTAATCACTAGTATTATAGGGACCTAACACAAACTTTCCATGTCTTTCTTCAAATATTCCATGTTGTCTTTTTGTTTGTCTTCTATACCATCAATCTTAGCTTCAAAGCCATTCTTCAAACCATCCATCTTAGCTCCTGTTACTTTTTATGAGAGAAAAATTTGTGCCACTTGGTCTCATAATTTTGATATATCATGTTGCATTTGTTCCTCTTCTTCATGTGTCATAGTAGAGATTTCAGGTTTCTTGCTAGGTGTTTCCATCTTATTTATATGGGGCATCAATTAATGATAATTATGCTTCACTATTCCCTTTGAAACACATGAAACTAATTTTTCAAACAAAACTTATGCAAATTTTAGAAACTACACACTTTTTGTTTTCGCTTTGTAGGAGCTCGATATTGAATCTGTTGTATCTCTATAATTTCGGATCTTCAAGGTCTGACTTATTTTCCTATGATAGCTCTTTGTGTCTCCTTTCCAACCACATAAGTCAGACCAAGATTGGAGTCTTTAGGAAAGACTAATGCCTGATCTCCCACGGTGACCTAATTATAGAATGGTTCAGTAGAGTGAACTTGTACAGAGTTCCATGTGCCACTGTTTACACCTTTGAACCTAAAATTTTTAGATGAAAAACTAAAGTATGTTTTCTTTCAATGAATTTTTACAGAATTCAAATTTGATTCTTGAAAATAAATTTATGATTTTTTTCCCTAGGTCACCTATTTGAGACGGAATTTTGGTGCCTCAAAAAACCCTAACTTCCCCGATCATATCTACGAAAATATAGTGAACCAAGATATGAAATTTTTACACGAATTTCAACAAGATTTCAGCTCCATGTGGTAGACATTTTAGGTTTTGAAGCCTTGTATAAATAGAGTTATAGTGAAATTCCAAGATGACATGTTTGAAGAAGAGAAGGCCTAGAATCCTAAGCTCTGATACCAAATGTTATGCAACCAACTCACAAAATAGAAGAAGAGATAGATCAATGACTTCAAAATTAGCGTCTTCAAGGGGTCAACCTTCTTTACATTACACAAATGAACAATTTTTGGATGATTCAAATGACAAAGCCTCCTTTCTATATATAGGATTCTAAGGGGTCACAATATAATCAGGGTCTACATACCAATAATAATGTAAGGGCACAACAATAACAATAGTGGGCTTCTATGGGGCATAATAATAACAATATGGGGACTACATGGGCACAACAATAATATTAAGGGGGCTACAATGACAATAACAATGAGCAAATACACAAGTATTATAGGGAGCAGAAGTACATATGAATAAAACATATATATCAAACATATAAAGAAAGTCCTAAGGCATTCATAATACATGCATGAAAATGTGTTGCCTCATAGAGACTCAATATTAAGTGAAATATAGAAGTACACAGTTATAGTGGTGAGGTACCAGTTCCGATAGTGGAACATTAAGTCACTTTTTTCTTCTCCAAAGAATAGTTTTCTCTCCTATGCCAAGTATAGAAGTTAAGACTAGTTGTCCAAAGCTTAAGCCTCCAAAAGACTTTTCCTTGAATTATGATGTTGCTTTTATATTAAGAGGAATGACCTTTCATTTCCTCATGACTCTCGGATTACCTTCAAGAACCTTGGACTTCTAGTGTGTACTTTATACTCCTAAATAACTCTTGAACTTCTAATGACTTTTGGACTTCTCCTAATGACATTTTGTTGATATATGATTAAGTGAGTTTCCATATTCCACATATGAATATTAGACTTCCACCCATTACATTTTTGTCCTTTTCTTGAAAATACATCATTACATTCCACATGATGATCTGGCATGACACATGGACACACATTGACAATTATGATGACACTTGTACATGTTACAACTTGAAAATTATGACATGGACTTCATGATGAGGTGGCAATGACAAGCGGTCTTTCTTGCTACTTCATATTACATTCTTGATGATAGATCCACTCTATGATCTTCATGAACGATCCACTTTTTTTCTCATATTCACACTCCAAAGGTCTTTGAGCAATATCTGAATCCTATGATTCACCATGCAGTGTCTTCTTTCTACCTCGCTCTATGATATAATTCATATCTCCATGATATATCTCTTTAGTGCTTCTTCTTTGTAGGTGTTATTTTTCTTTCTCCTTACTATTGGCTCTTGAGCATCAGTTTGTCATGCTAGGAAGGTGCTTCTGCCAATGAAAATTATTCATGACAATGAAAGATCAATATTAGAACATCCATTCTATCGCTACCTATCTCATGGAATAATTTGCTTGTGATAGGCCTGTGACAGAGTTAGAAGAAGAAGGCTTGATTATGAGGACATAGTCAAACTCATAAGTGGCTTAAGTTGGCTCCAGTGTTCATTTTTATTGCACCATGCACTATGAATAAGGTCCCTCCTTGGTCCAGTGTAGTGTGTGAAGGCAAAGGGGAAAGGTGAAAATCTTCATGCTTTATGGTCGCGCCATGTGCTCCAAAGAAAAGAGAGGAAAGCATAAAAGTGCAGTTTGAGCAAACCATGGTGAGGAGAGGTATCCTTTAACCTTCCCTACTATGCCATACTCTCAAAGGGAGAGTCAAGGAAGGATGATGGTGCATGAGCACATTTGGAAGGAGGGAAGGTGAAATATTCAACCTTCAGAACTGTGTTATGTTCTCCAAGGGAAAGAAAACTTCTAGGAGAGAATAGTTTGACTAGTCAAAGGAAGATAAGAGGTTTCCTTTAGCCTTCCGTACTGCACAATGCACTCAAAGGAATAGCAAAAGGAATGTGTATGGTGCATGAGCACATTAGGAAGGAGGTAAAGTGAAAGGTTCAACCTTCATCACTATGCTATATGTTCAAAGGAAGGGTGAAAGGAATGGTTATGGTGCATGAATGCATTGGGAAGGAGGGAAGGTGAAAGGTTCAACCTTTAGGACTATGCTATGTTTTCAAAGGAGAAGGAGACTTCAAGGAGGGTGAAATTTGACTGATCAAAGACAAGAGTAGGCTTCGTTCAACCTTCCCTACTATGTCATGTTTTCTAGAGGAAGAAGTTAGGGCAAGCTTGGTTGTAGAGTGCATCAAAGAAGGGGGAAGGGTGAAGCTTCAACCTTCGGGAGTGCGCCATGCACTCGAAGGAAGAGGAGGCTCGAGAGAAAGAAAAGTTTTCCTCAAGAAGGAGCCATTGTTGATTTTTGATGCAATTTTCATCCTAGGTTAGTGTATTTTGACCCAACAGTGGGTGGTTGACCATTTGGAGTGTGTTTTTCATTGAGGGAGGCCATAGGGAAGAATTCGCTTAGCCTAGGAGTGTTTTCATAGCACTGGGAGGATAGGAGGGTCTTTACATTGCATGTTATGTCTTTGGAAAAGGGTGAAAGAGGTCCATGTTACTAGCTAGGAATGCTCTAAGTGTCATGTAAATAAGATGTGACCAAAACTTAGTGAAGTGAGTCAGTATGAGCAAGAAGGATCAAATGACTACCCTTGGGATGATGATCATGTGCAACAGATTTGGGGTAAATTTGAGAGGGACTTATTGCACCAATATTTGGGATTAGGATTCCATCATTGTGGCCAACAGATGGGTTGATATATGCACTTGATAAGAGGGCCAAAGGCTCCACAACTTGCACCAGGCTAAAGGAACAATGAGGGCTCTGAAATGGCTAAATGTGTGATCAGTAGAGTAAAAGAGGAAAATGTATCTGAACATGACCCAATCTTGTATCACACACATAAAACCATCAATACAAGATAGAAAGATACACCAGACTCATGAATGACAATCACACTTTTGGATGATAGTAAAGAGACACTTATGTCTAAGTGCAATAGTTGAAAATACATATTACGACACTTAGGACACAAGTTACAATAACTAAGACGATTGTGACCAAATGGTGCGCTAAGATGTAGGAATGTGTTTATCACATATTATAATGATTTATAAGCCCATATAATGTAGAATAATTTCCATAACTAACCTTGGTGATATGTAAAAGTGTGACACATGCAGGAGTTAAAATAACAAAAGCAACACCTGTGACATGAGGAAAACATAAGACGATACTTGCAAAATGCAAATGACCTTGAAAATGAAACATGCCAGAGTGAAGATAACATGAAAATTCTACTTATCAAAGTAAAATGAAGTCAAAATGGAAGTCAAGAATATGAAAATTAAACTTGTGAAAGCGAGAATACACAAAAGACGACAATTGAAAAAACTCACCAAAATAGAAGTACACATGCAACAATGTGAGGGGGATTGTCAATAAAAGTGAGCATTGAATGTCAACATGATTTTAACATCACACGTGCATTGTCTTAATGGATGGTGCAATTCCTATTGAAGCTTGCATAAAGGAAGTTATTCTCATGAAACCATCAAACATTGTGGATGTGAGTGCAAGTGACTCGACGATTTGAAACTAGGACAAGACTTGAACACTTTGAAAAAAGTCAAATGATCATGGAGTAATGACAGAGAGATAAATAGTAAGATCCTTAGTAGGCTCCAAAATTAAAGTGAATTCAATATTTTGTAGGGTGTTAGTCGTAGTGACAGCACTTGGAGACACAATGGTAGAACTCCAACTTCTTTGTTTATGTTTAATTCTCTAAGTGCAAGGTGATGTAGGAAAACCTTGTGTACCCACAATATGCACATAAAATGCATAATCTCATTCATCCCAAGAATTCCAATGACTTTTCTAGTCAAATCTTCATATATTATGGTTTAAGACCCATGATACAAGCCAAATCATCCTTTATTGCAATAACAGAGTTCAAAGGACTCCATATAACATGCATACAGGATTACCGACTTGCGATATGTGATTTCCCTTTTCCACTATTGATTTCATCTACCAGATCAATGGTTGTTGCAATATCGCATCGCACCATCATGTGACTTCATCACCTATTGCATGCGATGTGCGATAACACATCCAGACTTCAAATAAAATAAAACCATGCCTATAACCTTCTCGGGTCCACTCGACCTAAGCCTTGTCGCTCAATCTCCACTGTTGATATACCCTCAGTCCCACAGTTGATACTTCTCTAATCAGCAGAGCTACTCAATGTTCCAGCATCGTATATCAAAACCAATTTGATCTGACGGTCCACAATGATATTACATCGGACCACTTGCATGCCACTTAACCACGTTATAGAGTTGACAAATATTATACAACCTTAATCTATAAATGTTCGGGTCTGCCCTTGCTGTTAAAGTTCGATCTCTTTACGGCCCGATACCTATTGGATGGTAGAATCAATCAAATCCTACGGTCTACAGTCCTTCAACAGCACGCAGTTTATCAACCTCTCAACTCTCGTAGTTGTCGATGACGTAAGCATTTGGAAATAAGATCAACAGTGAGGGTTCATTGCAGCACTTCAACCAGGCTCAAGGGCTTCCACTCTCTCCTACTCTTGATAGTCTTTTTCCACCCTTTATATCCATTGATTTTACATGATCTAACGATCCTCGTTATTTTCTGTCAACCTTGCATTTTATGCCCTTTCTTCAATGTTTTTCCATGCTATCAGTTTTCTTCAAGATTTTGGTCTTTCGCTGTTCTACCACAACTTTCTCCAGAACTTAACTCCTCTCATGCCTTAGTGCTTCTTTCACCTTCATTGTAACATTAAAGATTCCTTATGTACTATCGATTCACATAAAAAGATGTAACACCTCTTTGTTACTCTTCTCTATGTTTTGCCTCCCTTCTATATCTGCACCTGCAACTTATGTTACAGAGAATAACTTAAGATCATATACAATATACATCTCAATTACTCAATACACACACATGAACTCAAAATTAAGTTGTATATTTAATAAACATGTATTTACATAGGAACTCTTTCCTTGGCCTGATCTTCTGTATCAGTGGCCTTTGTTCCTCTGCCCATAGGCTTACAATCGGACTGACTCACTAACTACTTCTCTAACTACTTAATACCCTCCTTTTTCTCTCGTTTTATGCTTATCTTTATAAAAAAAGGTTCTGTTGAACTAATTCTAGTTTATATCCTTAATTTGCTAAACTAACTCCTAAAAATCTTCTAAATCCACTTTTAACTCCTACTTATTCCTAAGAATCCTCTCTAGTTCCTCGAATCATGAGACCTATTAGAGTTATAATTTATTTCCAACTCTCTCTTCATCACTAATCACTCATGTTCTCCTACATTCGAGAGCATTTACAATTATCCTCACACTTATCTAATTAATTCCTACTTTAACCACTCAAAACATTAATAATTACATACATAGGAATCCAACTTCCTTAAAAACACAAGACCCCTAAGTTAACTAGACTATGATGAAATTGATGAACTGAATGCTTCTGCATCACAAGGTCTTGGTCTTTCAGGAAGTATTGGATCATCTTGCAGATTACCTCAGATTTCTTACCTAACCTAGTTATAGTTATAGTACTCCCTTACTTAGTTGAACAGATATCATGGCTTTCCAAACCATA
Source organism: Pinus taeda (assembly GCA_000404065.3). Classification (NCBI taxonomy): domain Eukaryota; kingdom Viridiplantae; phylum Streptophyta; class Pinopsida; order Pinales; family Pinaceae; genus Pinus; species Pinus taeda. The sequence goes on from APFE031489054.1 coordinate 74,757, forward strand.
ATTGTTTCAATGTACGAAAGGGTAATATGCATGGTGAGTTTAAGATATTTAGAGTATGAGTTTCATCTCTAGTGTTGATATGTTACCAACAAACCTAGAAAGTACCCCAGCAGAGTCACTATAGGAGAACAAGAATTGCTTCACTACTAGTGAGCCTAGACAGTACCCTGGTGAAGTCACTTGCTTCACCTCCCTGCACAGGGAGGATTTCTCTTCTTTCACCCTTTACTTATTTATTTAATAGAAATGTGATTCAACACATTATTTTCAATGGGTGGAAGAGGGATCTAAAATTATTGAGAATACAGGAGGTTTCCCCTTTACATAATTATTTGTAGACATTTGATGATATTTTTCTTGGTAATTTATTTTCCACTTATGGTCCTTTATCTATTAGACTAGATCGGAAAGAAAAACATTATTTACTTACAATACTAAGTTGATGAATGAGGATGGTATAATATATATGAGCTTTATAGCTTTACCAAAGGCTTTATGTTCAAGTGGATTGTATTTTCCATTAAAACATTAGTGACTTTAAATATATGCAAACCTAAGATAGAGAAGAGGTATTTGATTAGCCAATCATTGTTCATCATCATAATTTCCCCTTTTCAAGTTTTTCCACATTGTGTTTTGCGCCAAACAGGAGCATATTTCATGCAAATATTATTAAACACGACATAAGAAAATAGATGACAAGTCAATGAAAGAAAAACAAATGAACAAAGTGAATGGAGGCGAGACATAGAAACAACATGAAAAATATACAATAAGGAAACAAACCAATGTAAAGACTCAATGTAGAGCGTGATAGAGGGTAGGTGCAATGCAAGGGAAACTAAATTCAACTAAGCCTACTCCTTAACTATTCATATAGAAGGTCAAGGCTAAGTGTAATTATATTTCCAATGTAGCCATCATCATTCTCGACCTGCAAACATAAAGATACAATAAATTAAAAGAGATATAAAACAATGTGCAATAAAAAAGATAAGAACTTTGAAAAGTTGCAGAATTAATTGAAGTTATTGCTTATTAATAAAATAATTTGTTGCATTGATCATTTTTAACAAATTTTGAGCTTTTATTTTATTGCATGTTTATTGTGAATACACATTCATATCTGTTTTCAGTTCTTACAAACATCGGAAAAGATAGAAACTTGTTATTTGAAATGGACCTTGTGAGGTAAGATTACTTTAACCATTCAAAAATTGGATCTTGATATTCAACAACCAATTTGAAAACCCTGAGACTTATGGGAAAATGAATTTTCAATCAATGTGTTTGAATCACAACAAGAATCTCTGGTCTTATGATCTGAATGTTCGGTTATCATATAATGTTCTTGATGCTCTGTTGGTTATCATTGTATCCAATTGAATGCAAAGTCAACAATAGGAAATCCTAGAGCATTCAAGAGAATTGTTGATATTGTGCGTCCAGGAGATCAATCAAGATACTGAATTGAGAAAGGTTTTAAACATGTGTCAAACCAAACTTAGTGCTAACACAAGGGTTTTGATTGGTTGAACGATTGAAGCAATTACAATTATTTTAGAAGAGAAAATATGCTATGAATATTATTAGCTTCATGATATGCACAAAAGAGATAATAAGATGATTACATTTCAAAGAGTTTAACAAATAAAAATACTTCAACCCAAAATGTCCTTTCTCTTGATCATCAAAAAAATAAGCCTTGAAACCATAGGGTTCCATGAAGCATGTACTCTTCAACCCTCGATCTAGCTCAAGGGGTTGACATGATAAAGAACTAACCAAACAAGAACCTTTAATCTAACAAAAAATTCTATCTTGAAGGTCCACTTGAAAATATTGAAAGTCCTTTAAGAATGAACTCATAACCAGTGGATAAATGTTAAGGAAAGAATTATGCATGAAAATTTGGATCCAAATTAGTTCAAGGATCTCAAAAGGATTACGAGAACTTGACATAACCATCAGCAAGAGTTAAAGGGTCTCGACATTGTGAAAGCTCTTTGAACTTTTTGATGGTGTATCATCAAATATGGGTGGCTTGGAAAATCCAATAGATAGAAATATCATGTGATGTATAAATGAAAACATTGTCAATTCCACTCGTTTGATCAAATTTAAGATTAAACACATCAGATTGTTGACGGATAGAAAATCTAGATACATCAATTTAAAAAATCCCTTGATCATTCAGAGTTGGATGATATTCTTATTGAATTACAAACTATTTACAATTGAATAAATCATGAATAATAGATTCAAACCTTTCATCTTCTGATTTTAGTGTCACACCGTCTTGTACCTAATTTCAATCATGACTAGCTAGATAAAAATATGAAGGATTCAGGGGGGATGGTGGTGTGATTAAATTATCAAACATATCTAGGTACAATGAATAATGTACTAGTGATGAATAAATATTGAAAGACTTAGGAGGAGGAGAAACAATTATACCTAAATTAGATTTAACTTGAAAGAACAATGGATCAACATCATTGTCATCACTATAATGGTGAAATAAAGGCATACCATCATGATAATCAAATTTACCAAGAACCTCGAAAGATTAAAAAACCTAAAAATTTACCACTTCATATTTTTCATCCAACGATGTATGAATTAAATAAAATTCAGGATCATTTTGAATTACAAGAACATCCTAGTTCACAAATGGAGATTGTAAAATGTGACAAACAGATTATGAATAAATACCTTACAAATATAAACCTTGAGAAGAAGAGAAGTTATCATTTTATATACTTGGATATTCAACACCATATGTGTTAATGGAAACAGGTATATCATGGTGATGGTTATCCAAAGTCTCAACTTGAGTGTGAGGTTTCGGGTGCACTTGGAAAGTTATCAAGATTAAAAGATCAAAGATCAGCTCGAAAGGTAAGATTATGATCATGAAATATGGAGCAATGATAAGATATACCTTAAGAAATTTTCTCATCTACATGTGAAATACAACTACCCTATTCTTTATTTCTGCTTGAAACAACAGGTTTAACATCATTATGATTTGAAGTAGGTGAAACCAACAAATAATGAAACAAAGAATCATAAAATATAGGTGGTACAGGTTTTAAAGTAAACCTAGATACAATCAAGTCTTCATTTGGATCAAATTCAAGATTGGACTTATGTGCATTAATATGATCTTCAAAACTTGAGGGATCAACTTTCGTATTGGGCCTGATGCAATTACCAAACCATTCCAAGTTTTCCTCAATAGGATGTGGATCATAATAATTGGATGGAGATTGAATGGATAGGTCAGAAATTTGAATTTTAGATTTCCCAACTTTAACATCATCATGAGGGGGCACCCAAATTGGTACTATAAAAGGAGGAGGACCAGGAAAAAAAGGAATATTAGGTTCCTGCCTTAGAAGATTGAGGTGTCTCATGGTTAGCCAAAGTTGGGGAGAGAGAACCATCTTGGGTTCAAATTCAAATCATCTAAAAGAGATTAGGATCAAATTCTAAAACTTTTCCATAACGAAATCCAAATCAACCACTACTTTGGGAAATTCACAAAAAAGGTGAAGAAATCGATTAAGAATGTCCTTTGTGAATTCACCAGTTTCCATTCTAAGAAAATCAACTCTATCACATACATCTTGATAATCATACCTGTCAAAATATTCACAAATCTCCTTAAAAAGTTGTTCAAATGAATGGATTGAAGCAGTAGGTAATGTATGACACCATTTCCTTACTTGACCTTCAAATATGAGGGTGAACAACCTACCCATGAGTCCCAGGGAAAATTTTAAGGATGGAAATTTATCTTAAAGTTTAAAAACCTTGGTGAATCCCACTAGTCCATAATATGAAATCTATAAAATGTTTGAAGATATTTTTGTAAAAATATTCAAATTTATAATATTTTTTATATAGTATATATATAATTTTTTGGTGATTTTTAGGTTAAAATAATTTAATTTTAATAAAATTTGGGTGAATCATTTTAAAAAAAAAATGGAAATTAGCGAATCATTTTTTTTGAAAAAAGTATAAAAATTAGCCCAGGGGTGGATATTAGCCCCTAAAATTTTCCCTGGCCATGACATATTTACAATGAATTCCATTAGAGAGATCAAAATGCATAGAATGAAAGAAGTATTCCTCCTTAGGACAAGGATGAAAACTAGATCTATCATTAAGTATAAATAGTAGACATGCATCATGTCCAAAAAATAGTAGTTGCAAGTTTTTTTTTCTTTAACTAAAGTTATGAGATGAACGTTAGAGAGGAGTAGATAATATTCAAAGAAGTGTTTAGTTAATGAATATATTAATAAAAAATGACCATAAATAGTATTATTAAATATAAAAATCAAAGAAAAGGTTATATATATATATAAATATATATATATATATATATATATAATATATATATATATAAGTGTTAGGACAAGAAACATAAACGTCTGACAAGTAGAAAAATAAAATAAAAATTAAATCTCATAATTCTATTAACAAACCATAGTAATCAAATATAAATAAAACTAAAAGGGAAACAACACAAAGGCTTAGATAAGTAAAAAATATAAACAAATTAGAAAATGATTAAAATAAGATCGGAATGAGAAGGCTCGTCACTACTAAAATAGTACTATATATATATATATATATATATATATATATATATATATATATATATATATATATATATATATATATATATATATATATATATATCGAGAAATCAAGAAGAAAGAGTAGAAACCAAACTCTTACTCAATTTCCAACCATCATCCCTATTGAGATTTGTCGCATGCTTTTCAATTTCAATGGCTGCGCACAACTTCCCATGATGGAAGTGATTTATTCTAGCAATGACTTGGGAGTCCTCAATGCAGACATGGTGCATGGTTTTCTCTATATGCTAAGCAATAGCCAAGGAGAGGGAATATCTATGTCGTATGTATGCAACACTCTCCTAAATCCTAAGCTTAATGGAACGTCTAGTTTCCCTGATGTAGAAGATCCCACAAGAGCACGGGATTGAATAACACCCTTTCATATCTTTAGGGTCAACTTGATCCTTAACAGAACTAAGGGAGCTTTTGATGGTACTAAGGGGGTTAAAGGTTGCTAATACCTCATGCTTTTTAAGAATGTGAGCAATCTTATCTATGGTTCCATGGATAAAGGGAATCTTAACCAAGGAAACCGAATCATCAAAAGTGTTTTTAATCTTGGGTCCCTTACAGGCTCTTTGAAACACTTTAAGATCATGATGCTTGCTATAGCCATTCTTCTCAAAAACCTTCAGAATATGAGATTTCTCATTTTAAAGGTGATTAACATTAGAAATCAAAATGTTTAGTCTCGGAATATTCCATGAATAATGTAGAAATGATAGGGAAGAGTAGGGATCCCATAGCAACACCACAAGTTTGTTCATAGAACCCCCCCCGCCAGAAGCTAAACAATATATAGGTAAGGCATAGGCCCACTAATATTGCATTGTCATCATCGAAGATTCTTGTTATGACACTAATCACCACATTAATGGGGATCTTTGTAAAAGGGACACAACATCAAAGCTAACTAACAAATCACCCATTTCAAGCCTTAAATCATTTAACTCATGAACAAAGGAAGCAGAGTCCATATTGAAGGAACTAGTGTGACCAACCAAAGGCTCGTGCTTCTGGGAAAGGAATTTAACAATAAAATAAGTGGGACCACCTATTGTATTGACGATAGGTCTTAGAGGGGCCCCTTCCTTAAGGATCTTGGGAAGCCTATAGATCCTAGGGGAAAGAGGGTTACTCTCAATAAGATTTTTGCTAAGAGTGTTCAAATCAGGATTAGATTTAATGGCACAAACAACGTCTTTAGAAACTCTTTTAAGGGGGTCCTTATTCAGTTTTTTGTAAATCCCACTCTTGAGGAGATAGTCCAACATCTTGCTAATATAGTTGGATTTTTCTAAAGAGACAACAACACCACCTTAGGACCATCAAAAGATCCCTTATGTCTGTTAAGGACCGATTTGACCCTAAAGACATGAAAGGGGTTTATTCAACCCCGTGCTCTTGTGGGATCCCCTACATTGGGGAAACTGGATGTTCTATTAAGCTTCAGTTTCAGGAGCATGTTGCAGACATCTGACACAAACATTCCCGCTCCTTAGCTATTACTAACCATGCAAAGAAAACCATGCACCATGTCTGCATTGAGGACTCCTAGGTCATCGGTAGAATAAAACACTTCCATCATAGGAAGTTGTGTGAAGCCATTGAAATTGAGAAGCATGTGATGAATCTCAATAGGGATGATGGTTGGAAATTGAGTAAGAGTTGGGTTCCTACCCTTTCTTCTTGATTTTTCGATATATATATATA
>APFE031489054.1:104573-120113 GCA_000404065.3 Pinus taeda
TTTTGTGGTTTTCATGGTGATTTTCATGATTGTTTTTTGTAGTTTTTGTATGCTAGGTTTTTTTTTCAAATTAATTTATTTTATATTGTAGAAGAAATTAAATAAAAGAGACAAAAATGACAGGAAACCTACCTCAACTTGAGCCTCTAGGTTGTTCACGAGGTTGGTGGGTAGCTAGATTGAGTTCCTCCATCTCGGTCGAGCTTAGAAAGCTTCCGTCGAATTCCTTTTCCTCTCGCGGTATGAGAAAAATGACTTGCCTAGGTCGCATCTGGGATATTTGAATTAAAAATAATGCTCGATTGAGCTATATTTTTCTATTGATCCATAACTCTTGATCGAGAAGTTAACTCAGGTTAGAAATCAACTTGATTCAAAGTTTGTTTAAACACTCAATCGAGCTATTTTTAAGCACCAAAAAAAATTGATTGATAGCTTAAAATTTTCTCTATCGAGTGCTTGAAATTGCTCAATTGAGCATCCATTTTTCAGCAAAATGCACCCTCATTTCCTCAAAAAGTGTAACCTAGCTGCATGTGTTGACCCTTCTCGCTTATATATTTTCTACTTAGCATTATGTTTCATTCGATTCTTATGAACTCAACTTCCTCTCATCCATCTTCACTGACTCACCATATTTGATGTCCAAAGAACTTTTTATGATTGACTTGCATGAGAATACCCTCTCATGTCATTTTGACCTATGTCATACACTCTTCACATTGATTTTTCACCCCAGATATTTTAGCCATCTGGGCTATTTTTTTGCAATCGAAATTTGGCGACCAAGACCTTATATTTATCAATTGCATCCACTTACTGCCAACTCCTTCGTGTATATGACCACGAGTCAAGACTTGTAACTTAATCATGTCAAAACAAATAGAGTGTTAAATACACCATACTTTGGGACTGGCAGACCGATGGCCAATAATCTCATCAGTGCTCACATGATAGCCCCATATCATTGAGGTCCAAAACCTAGGCCCTAACTCCCTTCGATGCACTACTCATTGTCTGAGCTTAATTTTTGGCCATAACTCATCAACTATTGGTCATGTTCATTTTGATTTGAAATACCTTCTAACCTGGTGGTTTTCTAGACACCTAGGCACTTCTTACTAAGCTTCCTATGACTAGGAATTATGACCAATAATTTGTTTCTTCAACACTCACACCTCCACTAGGTTAGATAACCTGATGGACTTGTGCCTTCCGATGAAAAATCACCAAAATGCTTGACACTATGGAGCCTTGCAAAACCACTCCTTGGAATGAGTTCTAAGACTCTTCTACCTCACCTTTTAGGTCACTTCCACCTCATCTACCATGTCATTTATTTTTCCACCTATCATGCCATGTCACTCAGAAAAGGGCCACTTAGCCACCCAAGAAGGCCAAAACTACTTACCACATGTCACCACCACAAAGTGCCACATATCATCCTAAACATGTCATTTCCATTTGTCATCATCTCATTGGGCCACATCATTGGTTTTCCACCTTCATTTTCAAATTCATATTGTGATGTCTTATGGGATCCTCCTAGTGTTGGGAACTGGGTAATTTCGGATCCACTCACTTTCTTTAGTATTTTGTTGTTGCTCTCTCGGAGGTTCAAATTCCCATGTGACCTTGAAGCCTAGATAAATTCAATTGATTCAACTTCTACCTATTTAACACTCAAGTTCTCATCTTCCGTATTCAAACCTCGAATGCTTGAATGTCTGTTGGTTGTTTGGAACCATGAGCCTTTTGAACCATGTTGAACTTTTGACCCTAATTTCTCCTTATTCATTGGGAGTTCAGTTATGTGCCATATACTATTGGAAAGCTCTTTGAGATTGATATTCAACAAAGCACATTTCATGTGATTTTGAGCCAGATATGGGTAGGAAAAGTTCCTTCAAAGATAGGATAATAAACAACCAACAACATCATCATAAGCATAGAAAAACCAATTAAGACATCAATAGTAGAGTAAGAATCATGCATGAAACTCAACAAGCTCCCTTTGAACTTGACATCACTTGACAACAATGACTATATTTGAAATTAATGACAAATAATACCAACAAGTTAGATAAACCAATCACATATAATTTCAATTGTGAAGCATGTAAAATAGTTGTGAATCTTAACTAAAGACTCAATTGTTTATAAACCTCTTATTAAAAATATTTATATACAACCATTTTAATGGATACTGTTTATGAATATAGTTTAAATAGTTAAATAAATGAAATCCCTTGAGATAAATAGTTCAAAAGATGAAAGCCTCTTAGATTGTAGATAGGAACACATTATCTTATCCATTAAACATGTGGATTTTGGCATAATTACTATGCAATGAGTGATGAATATATAAATTATGCACTTAAATGTATGTTATACATTAATTATTTTATTGAAAGGATATTTTGTTTTAATTAAAAATGAAAATAATCTATTAATTATGTGATATTGGTAATTGTTATTTAATATTTTTCAACTTGTTTAAAAAAAGGTTGTTAATTATTATATAGCAACTATAATATGATATTGAATCATGCTTTGATTTTAAGCTTTATCATCACTACAATTTTGAATCTTTTAGATCCCTCCATTTGGTTTTTTTGGCTCTATGACAAGCCAAAAATCCAAAAGACATTATGTTTAACATTTCAAATGCAACATTTCTAATCAATAACTGAGTTCATAGATTTTTGTGATCATATGATCAAGGATTGACTAATGCCTTTTGAATATTCTCCTATACAATTTACTTCCTTACCTCTCCTTATTTATTTTCCTCTTCCCTTGTTGTCTCTTTATATGGTGTTGATTCCAACAACCACATATTTTTCTCTACAATATGACCCATAGTTGTCATGACCTTAGCTATGAGGTTGGATTCCTATGAGGTGGGCTTAAAGGCTTTAGAAAACTGAGGAAGAAATTCCATAAAGAATGCTAACAACTCCTCATGCATCCATGAAGATTCTACGAACACTTTTTCTTCTCTCACCCATGTTCATTCCAAAGGCTCCACACAAATATATTTACAGTACACCTCATATCACTTTTCAGGGATGTGGGGGGCCTCATTACCAACATGTTTTCCCTATGTCACAACCTAGTAGCATAGATAGAGAAGGCACCAATGAGAAGAGCTAGAAGCCCCATCATATTTTTGTAGTAGATAATAACCATAAATTTGAACACCAATCTATTGTGATGCAAAATTCAAGTTTAAGAATCATCTAAAAGTTAAAATTTTGTTTGATTTTAGTGTTAAAGATAGTTTCATTTCATCATCTTCATTGCAAAAGTGTGGCTTGGTAGTGTATGAGAATAGAGACCTTAAAATAATTGATAGGGATTTTGGGGTAAAACAAGCAGTATGACCCAATTTTGACCAATGTTTAGTAAACCTCGGTGTGTGTACAATTAAGTTGAAGGCATTTGTCACTACCTTAGGAACATATGATGTAATCATAAAAAATGGAATAGCTGGAATCTCATCAAGATTTGGTGGATTGTTTCAAAAAGAAAGTGATATGTTTAGATGATGAAGGTAGAGCAATTGATATATATGCTATCAAGATGGAAGTTTCCCTACAATTCATCCGAACAATGAAGATTAAACACCGCCTTACCTAGGGTCCTAAATTGTATGTGGTCAAGGTTGTAAGTTACAAGAAAGGACCTATTATAGGTGCTTCAAATTCATCAACCAAGGGGCGTCCTTGACGTGAAGTCCTAATTAGACCTCAAACTGTTGGGAATAGAATCCCCATCTAGAGTATTAACTAGATTTCCATGTATTCTTATATATTTTCCTTGGCTCTAACTATAAGAAAGAGAGAGGAACGCATGTGTGCCTTCAAAAAGCAAGTAAATGTGCCTGGTGAGCATTCAGTTGTAAGTGTGTCAAAGTTCTTCTACTATGGAGGAAGAGAGTGAAATTAGGGGGATTTTGAGGTCTCAAATAGACCTCCTAAGGAAATTATAAAATAATAATGGAAATAATAAAATAAGATTACATTACATCATCAAATTTTAGAGGGAAAAAAGAAAAAACTGTTTTTCAACTCATATTTTTAACTTATCTCCGTATGGTTTTACTCAAATTTCAAGTGGAAACACTCATTGGATGAAAAATTTGATTCCTCATCCAAGGATTACCCATGTTGCATACTTTTGATGGACCCTGCTACACCAAAAATGAGAAATACATGAAAAACATTATTGCAATCATGTATTTTCATGTATTTCTCATTTTTCTTGTAGCTCTGATCCATCAAAAGTATGAAACATGGGTACTCCTTGGATGAGGAATTAAATTTTGTATCCAGAGAGTACTCCCACTTGAAATTTGAGTAAAACCTTAGGGAGATAAGATGAAAATACAAGTTGAAAAAGTAGTTTTATTATTTTATTATTTTTTAATATTTTTACTTTTTTCCTCCAAAAATGGTGAATAATCCCCCATGGTTGACATCATCATCGTGAATCCTATTGGTTCTTATAAATTTTATTTTGGTTGTACATTTTTTTTAGGAGGCACATTTTAGACCTCAAAATTCCCCTAATGGTGAGCCTCTAAGAGAGAGGTAATAGTACCACCCAAGTAGAGACACATGCAAACAAGAAGGATCTATCTGACATCCATCAGAATATCCCACAAAATATATGATGGTCATTACAAAAAATGAATGAGAAAGATATGTCTAGTATCATATGGAATAGTCCACCAGGATGGGACAACAATAACAACCACTACAATACATTGTCAATATGATAAGTACTAAAATACCTGATTTAGTTCAACTACTTTAGCACAAACGAAAGAAAACATGAAATACGAACATATGCAAAAAAAAGTTACAAATATTCATAATACATGCATGAAGAATGTGCTAGCCATGAAGGATTTTGTTATTAAATAAAATTTCCAAGACATATGTATACAATGAGCATCACTAGCTCCAACAGTGGAGTATTGGAGCCATTCCTTTCTCCTCAAAAGAACTAGCTTATTTCTCTAATGCCTTGTGGGGGGATCCATGTGAAAAGTCCTTTTCTCATGCAATGAGGGTGTATCTATAACCAAGAGGTGATGCTTCACCTTCCTTATGACTCTTTGACTACCCTCATGACTGTTTAACCTCCTATGAATTTTCGACTTTACATCACTCTACATATTCTGAGTGCCCTTTGGACTTCCACTTTACAATACATTTTGAATAGGTAATTATATAATACACAATAATGATGTGGCATATGATAACTTGTGACAAGATAGGAAATGACACTAATGACATGGACTGCATGATGATGTGATGATGCCAAGTTGTCTTTGTTGTTGCTTCTTTCTTTCTATCTTCTTAAGAGTATGGTACATGTTATTCTTATTCCTCGTCTTTATGACTTGAAGATGAGGAGTCATCCATGTGATATTGATATTAATCTTATGTTATAGTCTAGTTTTCCTTCATCTTCTCACCTAACGATCATCTTATCTCTTCAACTCCATATGTGTCTTCTAGCATGTCCTCCTTCTCCATCTCCTTCTTCTTCATATTTCTATATCATGATAGATTACTTGCATCTTCAATCCACTCATGACAAGACAACATCAGTCCTATAAACCCTTAGTCTAAGTTGGTGCATATTGATCCAATGGCTTAGCCAAAACTGGGTGACAGACTAGGAAAGAGGCTCAGTAACTATGAATTGTGCAGCTTAGACAATCACGGGTGAAGCTTGAGCCTTCAGACTGCACAATGCATAGTTCAAGTTGGATTGAGGAACAAAACTACGCGATATGGGAGTGTAGTGTGACAGCTTGAAGGGATGGGCAATAGATTAACCTATTATGTAGTTCTAGAGGACATAGGAACCTAGGTGACTGTGCAATTTCATAGTTCAAGAGCTCAGGGTTGAGGATTGAGCCTTGAGACTGCACAATATGCACTACTAATTGGGCAAGGGAGAGAAATTCTGTAGTTTTGGGAGTTAGTGAGCCAGGCTGAAGGGATTTTGCATTTTTTTAGCCAATTACATATTTTTGGGAGGCAAAGTAGGCCTAGTGATTCTCTAGTTGCATAGTTCAAGAGCTCGGAGTTTGAGCTTGTGCTCATGGATTGCACAGTGCATAGTTGGGGCTAGGATGGAGGGTTGGATTGGGCAATTCTAGGAGCCAAAGGCTGATCTTGAGCACTAGAACTGTGTAGTGCATAGTCCTTGGAAGCTGGAACTGCACATTGAATAGTGTCAAGGGTTAAGGATGTAGCTTTAAGGTTGGAAATGGGTAGTACATATGTGAGGAATTCCGAATGAGACTAGGTCGCTAGGAATTTCCAAAAATTGGCTAAGTGTGGGACCGAAGAGACTAATGTGAACAATTATATGAATTGATAGTGATCAAAGAATTGAAACACATTGATGAAACAACATAATATATCATTCAAAACATGTTAACAACATATTTTCCTCAATGTGACAACTTTTTTATGACTTTACAACAAGTGTGACACTAAAGGAAAACTTTGCGACGACCGTGACAACACTTGTGTGACAGTGCTTAAAAATTTGGAAATGAGTGCAACGGATGTCTTCATTGTAAGATAAACTCATTTACACAAATATAACCTCTTGAAACCACTAGAAAAAACTTATGTACATTGTGTAACACTTAACATGCAAAGAGATGACAATTGCTAAAGTGTGAACGACTCTTGCGATATGTGAATGACAATGAAAGTAACACATGCTAGAGAAAATACAACATTAAAATGATATTAATTAAATTCAAAGGATGTGGAAGTGATAGTTGAAAACATGAACATGACACTTGTGAAAACAAAGGTGCACAGAAGTGACAGTTTTCAAAACTCATTGAAATGGGAGTACAAATGCAGCTAGAATGTGAGAAACTATTATTATCAGTGCGCACTAACTATTGACATGGATTGGAAATCGCATCGGCACAGTCTTGATGGACCATACTATGCTTGTTGAAGCTTGTGTAAAATAATGCACTCATGAACTTGTTATAGACTGAGAATTTGTGAGCAAGTGACTTCAACACTTCTGATTCAAGAAGGGAGCTCAAAAGCATTAGGTGAAAAAGAAGTGACTATAGAACGACAGATCGCAAGATCTACTATAGGCTCTAAAATATGAGTGTATGCAAAATTTTGGAGGGTTTTTTTCATAGTGACATCACCTGGTGACAAAGTGGTAGAACTGAAGTTTCTCTGCCTTGGTCAATTATTTTGTGCGGGGTCTACTCCTTTAGGAAGTATTGATTCATCATTGAGATTACGATGGCTTCCCCACTTAAAAAGTGCATAAACATAGTCCCATTCATTCCTTTACTCGGTTAAATAAAAACATAACATCATCAATCACACAACATTTCGAATTAGGATAGGGTAATGAAGTTCATGAGCTTTATATTTTCAAAGTATAGTTTTTCATCTTTGGTGTTGCTCCACTGCCAACATGGCTAGACAATACCCTGACAGAGTCACTTTAGAACACAACCATTGCTCTACTGCCAATGATCCTGGATAGTAACCCAGCAAAGTTTCTTGCTTCACCTATTTGTGCAAGAAGTACTTCTCTTCTTTTGTCTTTACTTATCTATTTATATAGGACTGTGAATCGACACTTATTTATTTCATGGCAAAAGAGGGATGTTGACTTATTAATGTTGGAAACAATGATAATACTGAGATGGGGGGTGAATACGTATTAAGGCTAATTTTAAACTTTTATACCTATTTAATTTTCTTATTCAATCTTGGCACCCATCCATATAATCAACAATAGTATGTAATATGGTAGCAGCATGAAATCAATATACAAGCATACACACCATAAGTATCATACACATGAGACACAAGGTGTTTACGTGGAAACCCTTTAGGGAAAAAAACATGAAAGTGTGTTGTTTTTATTGATGTAAATAAGAGAAAATACTCTATTACATCAATATGTTTTGTGAGAATCCACTAATAGGAAGCACCAACTCCCTTTGAATTTTTACTAGCACCGACTTGCATGGAGCACCAAATCCCTCTTTTTGTAGAAACCTATGTAGCTTACCAAAAGCACCATGTGAAGTACTCAACTCATGGCTTCTCAACTGTACTCAAGCATGGCCTTCCTTTTTGTTGTTATGTCTCCTATTTGTTTCTTGTCACAATGAAAAAATAGTGATTGACCATGCAGCCCTTCATCACCTAACTACATGGAGCTCCATGCTGAGAAATTAATTCTCATATGATCTCAAGGCAGACCCAAAACTCCTTCCCAACTCCCATATTTCTGCATTCAACTCATAATTGTTGACCGATATGTCTTTAACTCTTTGTACTATGCTATTGGAGAAATTCCACATTGCAACTTCACAATAGTGCAATTTTCTAGCCAGTGGCCAATCTTCCTTTTCTACCACTCTATATGCTTGGCTCTATGAATTTACATGACCAAGAGCCTACCCAATATCAAAAACTCCCTCTATCAGAACATTTTCAATAACCAACTGTTTTGAAGTTTTGATATCCTAATCCTACTATTTTTGAGCTCCCTCTGCTTAGCCCTCACAGTGCACTTCTCACCATAGGACCGCTTCCTATGACTTGTCGCTTAGAATTAAGGTGCTAATCATTCACACTCCTACTAGTGGCCATTCTCCCTTTTTCCAACTCTCTTCACCCTTGTTTCTTTGAACTCTCGCGACCATGTGCCAGCCCAATATCGGAAGCCCTTCAATATCAGAACTTTTCAATACTCCAACTGTTATAGAGTTTTGATTTCTCCAACCTCCAATCGCTAACTTTTGATCTGACATCATCACTATAGGTTTTAAACCCATATGGAAATTACCTGCATACAAATTCTAAAAAATAGAAAATAAACAATGGCGAGAGCATAACACATAAAAGAAATATAAGTAGATATTTTTCCCTAGATCCCAAAACTGGAGCTACCAAATTTATTTTGCATTATGTTCCTTTCAATGTTACAATACATATATATACATGTTGAAGCATCCATTAACCCTGGATTAGAACATAACCGTAGCTCCCTTGACTGGATCTACAAAATACCATGGACTGAAAACCATCGTGCCCAAAACCATGTCCTCAGGGTGCTGCCCTGGATCCCGTAGAGGGGGGATACTACCCCCCTCAAACCTCCCCATATGGGGGGATACCAACCCCCCCCCCCCCCACCCACTGTGACCCCCCCCAAACATTGTCTCATTTTCAAAAGCTTGAGGGGAGAAAGAAAGTCATGGATGAGATGCTTGGCAAGCAAATATATCCTCTCGTCAATACTGGTATGGGTTTCAAGGAAAAACCTAGCTGCAATAGGATAAAGGATGAAGGGTCAAATTCCCAAGTAAATGGGGTCCAAGTTTCTAACAACAACAAAGAAATAAAGGTTTTTGGACAGTAGCAGCAACATAGAAAGAAAAATCAAGAAGAGAAGAAAAGGCACCAAGAGAGTGATAATATGTAGCAACAAGAAAAGCAATAAAAGAGAGCTAGGCAGTTGAAAAGGTAATCTCCGTCATTAAAATCCTTTTTATGGGTTTTGTTTTTCTTGCAATAATTTTGGACATAAATCCCTAGACTGTAGATGGGTAGAAGCAATCCAAGAATTCACAAAAAGGCTAAGAGAAGGCATGTTGGCCACGATAGGAGTTTTGACCAAAGAATTTTCAAAAAGAGTAACTCCTCTTCCCCTATCTTAGGCCAAATCAAATGCTACAATTGTGGAAAATTTGGGCACAAGAGAGCTAGCTGAAAAAATGAGAAGAAATGGCGTGCTCCTCATCATATGCATGCAAATTTTGCAACTCATAATTTGAATACAAAAAGGAAGAAAACAACAAATGAATACAAGTTTGTCTTCAATGCTCACTATCAAAAGAGAAAGTTGAAGAAAGAGGAGGTGATCGAGAAGGTTCCTCTAGTCTTGCACAATCAAGAGAAGACCCAAACATGGGTAAAGAAGAAGCAATATGGTAATTCTTTTGTCAAGACTCGACCATTAAAGATCTAGAGGAAGAAGGGGGATGATATTCTCAAGGGGAGTAGATCATTTGTTTCTCTTCAGTGAAGGAAGAGAATGGCCTCAAGGGAGGCTAAATAACTGAGATGTAGGAAGCCAAAAAGAATGAACAGAAAGGTGCCTCTGATTGATGAAGGTATGGTTGTGTTTTCTTGCTGATTACAAGAATAAATTGATATATTTTTAATTTACCAACATTAAAAAGCAGGAGTGGAGTGAACATGAAGAGTGCACAATAATATCTTATGTTGTGGGAAGAGCATGGGCTACAATGGAAGTGTTGAATGACAGGAAGCTCACAGTCAAGTAGGGTCCATATGATTAGTCTCCATGCAGAGGATAGAAAGCGTTTGTAGGAGATAAAAGAGAACTAGCTCAGGGGGAGCTTCTTTGATAAGCAGTAGCATGCAATAATGGGCACACTCAGAAAGGGAGATTTCTGAGAAAATGAAAGGTTTGCATCTTGGGTGAAATACCCTTATTTCATTTAAGTTGTGAGTTTGATTATGCATAGCAGTATTGTGTTCATGAAATACAATTTTTGAAATTTTTTCATGTCCGTTAACTGTCAATTTGTATCGCTATGTCAGTTGGTTGTATTGGGATTATGATGAGTGACCTTGTGTGCAAATGGACATTTAAAAAAAAAAGAAATATTAGAGTTTTCCTAGTACATTATTCCATTTGTATCATTTCCTTTGGACCAATTGGTATTAGTTGAAAAGAAGTCCCTATTGTATGAGTATGATCTCAAGGGTAGAAGTGGAGATGCTCAAATAATGTGAACATAGTCTCGGAAGAAATAGCAACAATGAAGAAGAGTGAGCCGAAATGCATCATCATTAATTGGTATTTGCAGGAACAACAATACCATGAGTAGTTTAATGGGTGTCAATATTTTCTATACAAAATATGAATTAGTGGAGAGAGTTCTCAACCAACAACCATAAGGTGTCCAAAACGGGAGGCATTGAAATCATAAGCAATATAGATTTAGGGGGAGCATATCAAATATCCTAGTTTATGGAGCATCAACAACGACAATATTAGTAGATATATATGTGGAACATAATGCACATTTCAACATCTAGACTCTGGTATTCACAACCAACTGATTGCATGGGGAGAGAAAGGCAACTTATAGCCCCTTGTCATTGATGTAAAAGGGAGAGAGAAGTTGTGGATAATATGTGATGGCATATGCAGAAGAAAGTAGGCAATTGGTGTCTCATGCAGTGAGATGTGTGGAAGAAACATGAGGTTTGGCCATCACATGAAGAGAAGGATGTAGTGTTGCCATCAATGACAAAGGTCGAGATTATTGGACAATTGGAATTGTCTGGCTTACCAGTGGCCTAGTGAAGGCATTTGTAACTGTGTTGGAATTGACATCAACAGTCATGTTGGGGAGATTTTTTGGACAGTTAATGGCATTGTCTAACTATTGGCAAGAGTGTTGGCATCGATGTCAACCAGACTACCTTGGATGCTTAGATGCTTGTCGCATTAGATATTAGCAGTGATGGCTTGGAGGAATCTCATGGTAGTTGTAGGCTTCATGTAGAAAATCATCATAGTAGCAGGCTCATTATAGAAGCCATAAGAAAATCTCATGGTAGCTACAGGGTTCATGTAGAAAATCATCACAGTAGAGGCCTTATTGGAGAAGCTATAAAATGATGATTATAGTGATGGAACAAATGGAAGTCCATGATATATGTAGGCTTCAGGAAGAATATCATCATGGTGGTTGTGAGTTACTCTGTCCAGAGGGTCAAGGAGAAAAATAATGGTAGAGATTTTGGAGCCATCTTAGAGGTAGAAGATGGTCTCAAAGACCACATTGGACCCTCTCCATTGACAAGTTCTCTATAAGATATTTCCAATTATATGTAGAATTATATAAATGGATTCCTCATTGATCAACGACTTCAAGTCCTAAGAAGGCTAGATTATCAGAGATCCAACATATCAGAGATCAGAAGATTGGAGGTCATAATATCTTCACATCAACAATCATAGTTTAGCATATTGGCACATCGACAATCGAAGATGCTCATATTGGTACATCGACAATCAGAGGTTAGCGTATCAACGCATCAGGAGATTGGAAGACCTGAGGTCAGCGTATCGACACATCAGGAGATCAAAACCCCAAAGATCATCTTATCTGCACATTGGAATGTCGAAGGTTGGAATATTAGCGATATCAGAATATCAGAGGTGTGTTACATCAGAGCATGTTGTATTAGAGGTCAGAGGTTATCAAAATCCCAGAGATCAGCGTATCAGAACATCGACATATAGGAGATCGCAATATTGCAACTTTGTCAAGTGAGGAACCTTTAAAATATTGTGATATCGATAAGCCTTTAAAAGCGCCGAGGAATTCCAAAAGATAATTAACAAAGGATTTTGGTGCAAAACCATGGTTGATAGGTACTCCTCCCTTTCCTCTAGCAGGACACATGGTTGCATGTGATTTTCTCTAATAAGGACACATGGCAGGATCTAATTTTCTTTGATAAGGGACAAGTAGCAAATGACATCAGCGTGACATGGTAGTATGAAAGGAAATGTTGCAGGCATATTCAACCTTATTTGGTAAGCTAATGGGCTAGAACTGTGTGACACATGTCACCACTAAGGAGTCACCAGAGGGAGTGATTGTTGGGTTGTGTTATATTCTTTCCATGACCAGCCCCCTATATTTGGTGGGTAGACCTACCTATGGTTTTGTTAATGGTTTTCGCACATGGTTTTGTCACCTAATCCTCATGATTGGGTGAATATAATGTAAATAGATAAATAAGTAATATGAATAGTCATCAGGAGATGAAGTGAACAGTATCTCCCTCATGTATATAATGAAGACCTACCTGAAGGAATAAACACGAATCAATTTTTGGTTGAGGAGTTACTGCCTGGTCTGACATGGTATCAGAGCCAGCTCCCAAAATAGTTGTAACTCCCACTACCTACTGCTCTCTGTCCACTGCCTACTACTCTCTATCCCCTCCACAGTCGTTGTTGTGTGTTGTACACTAGACTGAAATGCATTGAACTATCCTAATGAACTCCTGCTCTCACTTAGAGTTATTCCTACTCTGCCTTGTCTCGGCTGAATGCATACAGTTCTTTGTTGTACACTGTATGCTTCTGCCAAAATTCTTTTGAACCATATGTTGGTCCATTGAATTGTTCTGTAATAGTGAACCCGACGTGAACGTTGGGTGCTCCCTCCATAAGCTACAATCAGCTACCAGGAATCAAAGAGAGTTTTCAGCTATCCATGCTATATGCGACCAGCTAATATAATTATGTAGTTCAAGGATGGGATTGATCCATCTTGTCAAATTGACCTTGGTTGATGGAAATTCTCCTAACTTGAGTTATGTGGTTGTTTATTCTTGAGAGTCGTAAGATTTTTTTTTTATTTATAGAGCTATTTGGCTACGCATTAATTTATGTGAAGGCTGTGGAAATGAATGTGACAGGTGTGATGTGTTTTTTGCAAAGGGCTGACGAATACAATGCAGCTGTTTCATATATGATTTATGTTGCTCCCTCCTGGTATTTTTTAATTTGGCCTAAATGGCGGCCCTCTCACAAAGTTTTACAAATGAGCCCTTGCAATATTAACACTGGAAGTAGTAGGTTTTTGTTGCTTAACTGCAGTATTACGCCACAACAGTTGTCATCCCAAGCCTTTTGCATGGATCAGAGTAGCTTGTTGCATGGTTCACACTACTACTTCGAAGGAGTGTGTACAAACAGACAAGGCACTAGTATCATTGGGTCCATATTCTCAAGCAATTAAAACTAACAATCTTGTATTTGTTTCTTGTGTATTAGGTCTTATTCTTGAGACTAGAAAGTTTATCTCAGACAATGTGGAGGACCAAACGAAACAGGTTCTGAAAAACATGGAAATGGCACCTAAGTCTGCTGCGTGAATGATTTTGGTATATAATTTGAATTTTTTCACATAAAATTGGCATATACTTTGAAGTTTTATGGTATATACGTTGATATTAGATTGGTGAAGACCAAATTCAGATAACTTTGTTGACTTTTCATGTAAAACAATTCAAGAACGGTGCAAAAAAAAATGATGAGGAAGAGATTTGAAAACTTTTAAGAATGCATAGCTGATCTATGTTTTATATTTTCACTAAAGAAAAAGATAGTACAAAGCCCTATGTGGAGAGAATGCCCTTTTTAAATGTAATTTTTTTTTTTAAATTACCACCAGAAGTACAATTTTACTGTATACTGGCAGAAGTATTTTTCTATCAGCAGAAGTAATTTTTTTTACAGAATGCATTCAATCATATCCATGGTGGGAATAGTTCTCACTGGCAAGGAGAACTAGCCTGAATGGTCCCAAATGATAAAACACACACTCATTTTCAATGAGTTGTGGAAAGGAGTGTGTGTCGGAGATGGAGACAATGAACCAGTACAGCCTACCTCAGACAAAGAGCTCGTCATTTGGGAAAACAAGAACAACAAAGCTTATGCATTAATTGTAGCATCTGCAAATGAAGAGGCGATTCACCATATTTCATCATTTTCAATTGCCTTTGAAGCCTTACAAAAGCTGAAAGAACTCTATGACTCACATTCTTCACTTGAAGTTGTTCAACTCATGATTAAACTCTTCACTCTTGAACTGCAAAATAATGATCCTCTTGCTCTTGCATCTGAAGTAAAGTCTATAATGCATGATATCAAATCCACTAAAGTTGAATTGGATATTTCTCTTATTTCTTTTCTCAAGGCACTTTATCCTACTTACTCCAATTATCTTGAGTCATTGCAAGCAAATGGAAATCTCAAAGATATAACCTTTGACTCTCTTGTGAAAAAAGTTTGCTGAAAAAGAGAAAGATTTTGGAAAGAAGACAACCCCTGAATCTTCTGAAGAGGCTGTGTGCCTTGCTCATAAAGAAAAGCATCTTGCTCAAGATTCTACAAGAGGAAGAGGTGGATGAAGAGGAAGAGGAAGAAATGGATCACGTGATGCCTCTACATGCAAGCTACCATGGGACAAAATTGAGCAGAAAAGAAACCAACATAAAGGTAAAATGGATGATACAGACAAAGGTAAAGCACCTGAATCCGCTCACTATGTTGTGGCACAATGTAACATTGGAGCAAATGAAGATTTATTTAATGCTTCACTTGCTTCCTGGAAAAATGATTGGTTACTTGATTCAGGAGCAACCTGCCACATGACTCATAGAAAATATTTTTCTGAAGATTTCACTGACAATGTTGATGGAGCAGTATACTTTGCAGATCAATCAAAAATCAAGCCACCAGGGCTTGGCACAATTAGGCTTAAACTTCCTGGTCTTCCAGACTTTCTTCTGGATCATGTTCTATATCTCCCACAGCTCAAGAGAAACTTGATGTCCTTGGTCCACATCTGCCAGCAAGGTCACTCCATTCATATGTTTG
>APFE031489054.1:123486-141880 GCA_000404065.3 Pinus taeda
TTTATGAAAAATCCTTGTGAGGGACATTGGTCTACTGCAAAAAGAGTTCTAAGGTACTTGAAGGGAACTCAAGACTTTGGAATCAAGTATACACAGGTGGACGACTTCAGCCTTATTGGATACTATGATTCAGACTTCGATGGAGACAAAGAAACTGGGGTATCTACTTCAAGATGTGTTATGAGTCTTGGATCAGGAGCTATCTCCTACAGATCACGCAAACAATCAGTTCCAGCATATTCCACAATAGAAGCTGAATGCGTGGCAGCAACTGAAGCAACAAAAGAAATTGTGTGGCTTATGAAAATTCTTGAATATTTGTAGGTAAAACAAGTACAATAAACTCCACTCATGATTGACAATACCTCTGCAATAATGTTGGCCAAGAAACCAAAGTTCCATGATCAAATGAAGCACATCAATACTAAATATCATTTGATTCGGCATCATGTTGAGGCCAAAACAATCCATCTCCATCATTGTTCCACAAATGAGAAACTTGCAGACATCTTCACCAAAGCGCTTGGAAGAGAAAAGCTTGAATGATTCAGAATGATGCTTGGACTCACCAACATCCCTTCAGATTAAGGGGGGGAATGTTGACACCTAATCCTCATGATTGGGTGAATATAATGTAAATAGATAAATAAGTAATATGAATAGTCATCGTGAAATGAAGTGAATAGTCTCTCCCTCATGTATATAATGAAGGCCTACCTAAAGGAATAAACATGAACCAATTTTTGGTTGAGGAGTTCTTGGTTTGACAGATCCATGGTATTTTGTAGATTCGGTCAAGGGAACTATAGTTATGTTCTAATCCATGGTTATTGGATTGGGGTTTATGGATGCTTCAACATGTATATATATGTATTCTAAAATTGAAAGGAACATAATGAAAAATCAATGTGGTAGTCTCAATTTTGTTTTATGTGTTATGCTCTCGCCATTGTTTATTTTCTATTTTTTAGAATTTATATGCAGGTAATTTCTGTATGGGGTTAAAAGCTACATTTGGAATCAGAGTTGTTTTGGCTTCAAGGGGATGCCTTTGTTGCTGAGGGGTTTATCTCACGCCTGTGGTAGATCCTGTTTAATGGGAGATATGGAGGATCGATTCCTATGGTGAAAAAATATGGCGAGTAGTGGAAAGATAGAGATCGAGAAATTTAATGGTCAGAGTTTTGAGTTGTGGAAACTCAAGATGGAGGATTTGTTGGTGCATAAATATTAGTGGATCATGGTAGATCGAGGTACTAAACCAATGGGAGTGTCCGATGAAGAATGGAAGAAGTTGGATTGGAAGGCAAAAATCATAATACGATTATGTGTCTCAAATTTAGTATTCCTGAATGTATCAGGGGAAGCTACGACCAAGGATTTGTGGGGCAAGATAGGGACTTTGTACCAATCTAAGTCTTTGGTGAATCAACTGTTCCTACGGAAAACGTTGCATAACATGAGGATGAAAGATGGAGATTTGATGACAGAGCATTTGAACGCATTTAATATTGTGGTAAGCTAGTTATTATATGTTGAAATTAATATTTTAGATGAAGATAAGTGCATTAGTTTGTTGTGCTCTCTATGAAATTCGTGGGATAGTCTAGTTATTGCAATAGGTAGCAATGCAACTTCCTTGCAGTTTGATGAAATGGTCTCATCTTTGTTTATGGAGGAGATGAGACAACAAAATATGGAAAGCCAGAATGATGATGCCTTGTCTGTATGAGGACAATTTCACAACAGAAACAAAAATAAGTCCTCGAGTGGGAGAGCTAAATATAGAGGGAGATATAAATCTCCAGGAAAACCTGTAAAGGTGTGCTAGAAATGTGCAAACGAAGGGAACTACAAAAGGGACTGTAAATCTAAAGATCCTGAGAAAGGAAAGTGATCTAATGATGCTCCTTCTACAGAGATGAAAACCACCCCAAATGAAGGTGGGTATGTGTACTTGGATTCTTCTTCAACTACACATGTAGATAATGAGGCATGGTTGATTGACTTGGGTGAACCCTTTCACTTCATTCCCCATAGAGAGTGGTTTTGCGAGTATGAGAAATATGATGGTGGTGATGTCTTCTTAGGGGATGACAGGAAGTCTAAAATTTTTGGTCACAAAAAATTCAAGTTGAAATTCCAAGGTGGAAGGATTAGAACACTTCCGGGTGTTCTACATATTCCTGCATTAGCCAAAAATCTGATTTATGTAAGCAAGTTGGATGATGCAGGTGTAAAAACAGTGTTTGAGAAAGATACCTACAAGATGGCTAGGGGAGCACTAGTATTGACGCGGGGAGCTTGGATTGGAACTCTATACAAGAGGCAAGGTAACATTGTTATTGATGGGTGCAACATTTTTGTGGTTCCTAAAAGTGGAGTAGAAAATCTAGGGTCTCTGGAGAAAAGACCATGCTATGACATCAAAGGCTTGGACATATTATAGAGAAGGGCCTTCAAATAATTCATGGTAAAGGTATGGTATAAGGTGTGTCTAATAGCTCTCTCGATTTTGATTTCTGTGAAAATTGTGTATACGGGAAGCAAAACTAGGTGGGTTTCCCCTCTGGTGGTAAGAGGGTGAAATATATATTAGAGCTTGTGCACAATGATGTGTTTGGACCTATGTCGGTTCCATCACTGGGTAAGTCTGTGTACTATGTATCATTTATAGATGACTTCTGAAGGAATTCATGGATATATTTCCTCAAGAAGAAATCTAAAGTCTTTGTGAGGTTTAAAGAATTTAAGGCTCTAGTGGAAAACCAGACAAAGAATGAGATAAAGGTGTTGATGATAGATAATGTCGGAGATTTTTGCAAGAAGGAATTTGAAGAATTATGTAAGAATTGTGGTATAACACAGAAGAAGACTACTCCATACACACCTAAGAAAAATGGAGTTGCAGAAATAATGAACAAGACGTTGATGGAAAGGGCAAGAAGCATGCTCAATGGTGTCGGGTTAGGACATGAATTCTTGGTAGATGTTGTGGAGACTGCATGTTACCTGGTCAATAGATCACCTTCATCAGCGTTGGAGGATAAGACTCCACAAGAGGTATGGATTGGCAACAAACCCTCTCTTTCACATATGAGGGTATTTGGATGTGATGCATATGTACATGTTCCAAAGGAGAAAAGAAGAAAGGTGGATAGTAAACATGAAAAGTGCATCTTTATTTGGTATAAGGATGGTTTGAAAGGTTATAAGCTTTGGAACCTAGTAACAAGGAAGGTTGTGTACAACCAAGATATGGTGTTTAGAGATGTGAAGTATGTTATTAAACATGAAGTCCTACCAAAGGAACCTGAGAAGATAGAGTTTGGGCTAAGGAGGAAGAATCAAACTCTACAACAAAAGAGGAATCAGAAGATGAAGAGCCATCAACTCTGATTATGAGAAGACCAGTTCGAGAAAGAAGGTAGCTAGGAAGGTATAGTCCATCTGCTTTCTATTAAAATGTTTCTTTATCTATTACTGATGATGATCCAAGAACTATGAATGAAGCAGTAGATTCAAAGGATGAAAAACTTTGGAAAGAGGCCATGGTTGATGAAATGGCATATTTGCACAAAAATCAGGTTTGGGATCTGGTGGAGTTCTCGGATGGAAGGAAACCCATTGGCAGCAAATGGGTGTTAAAGAAGAAGATGAATGCAGAAGGAAAGGTGGAAAAATACAAAGCTTGGTTGGTAGAAAAAGGTTATTCCGAGGTGTCAAGAATTGATTTTGGTGATATATTTTCTCCTATTACCAAGGTAGCTTCTATTAGATTACTTTTATATATTGTTGCTACTTTTGATTTTGAGGTAGAATAGATGGATGTGAAGACAACATTTCTTCATGGGGATCTAGAAGAAGAAATATATATGAAGCAACCTAAAGGCTTTGCAGTGAAGGGTAAGAAGGAACTGATATCAAATTTCAAAAGGTCTTTGTATGGGTTAAAACAATCACCAAGGATGTGGTATCAGAAATTTGATACATTTATATGGGGACTTAGCTTCACTAGAATGAAAGTAGATCATTGTGTGTATTTTAAATTAATTGGTGACTGTGTTATTTATTTGGTCTTGTATGTAGATGATATGTTGTTGGTTGGAAATGACAAAGAAATTATCCAGGAATTGAAGACCAAATTGTCCTGCAAATTCCACATGAAAGATCTTGACCTTACAAACTATATTTTGGGCATGGAAATTAAGCGAGATCAGGTAAAGAGGAAGATATGGTTAAACCAAAGGAATTATAAGTGAGATTGGGAAAATTGGAAGATCTGGTTAAACCAAAAGAATTATGTCGAGACAATATTGCAGAGCTTTAATATGCAGGATCATAGTAAACCGGTGAAGGTTCCTATCCCTGTAGGTGTAAAGTTATATGTTGAACAGTGTCCCAAGACACAAGAAAAGGACATATCTCATGTTCCATATGCAAGTGCAGTTGGTAGTATAATGTATGCGATGGTCTATACTAGACCAGACATTGCACATGCAGTGGGAGTATTGAGCAGGTCTATGTCAAAATTAGGGAAGGAGCATTGAACAACAATGAAGTGGGCTTTCAGGTATTTGCATGGCACTAGTGATTATGGTTTGTGCTACCAAGGAAAACAAGGATTGTACAGATTTTTGGACATTCGTGGCTTTGTTGATGCAAACTAGGTTAGAGATCTCAATCAAAGAATATCTACAAGTGGGTATGTGTTTAACCTATTTGGAGGTGTAGTCAGTTGGATCGGTAAGAGACAATATGTAGTGGCATTGTCAACTATAGAGGTAGAATACATGGCAACCACTCATGCAAGCAAGGAAGCAGTTTGGTTGCAGAGATTGTGTTCAAGTATGGGGTTAGTACAACAACCTATAAGGATAGACTGTGAGAGCCAAAGTGAAATTTTCTTGGCAAAGAACCCTGCCTATAATTCAAACACAAAGCACATTGATTTTCAGTATCACTTTGTGAGGGATATGGTAGAAGACAAAAAGGTGTTGCTGGTAAAGGTGGACAGTTTGAAGAATATTGCAAATGCATTGACAAAGTCCATGAGCTCTGAGAAGTTCTCTTGGTGTAGAGAAACAATGGCCATTATAGGTGTACATAAATGACTAAGCTCTCTTGTGGCCCCCTGTGGAAAGAAACAAATAAGTGGGAGAATGTTGGGTTGTTTTATATTCCTTCCACAACTAACCCCCCTATGACCCCCCCATTAAACTGCTAATGGTATTGTTGCTCCTAAAAATACCAATTAATGATGATGCATTTCAGTTCTCACTTCTTCGTTGTTGTTTTTGCTTCCAAGACTATGCTCACATTATTTTAGCATCTTCACTTGTCCCCTTGAGATCATACTGATACAATAGGGACTTATTTTCAACTAATACCAATTGTTCCAAAGGAAATGATACAAATGGAACAATGTACCAGGCAAACTCTAATATTTATTGTCTTAAAATAATTCCCATTTTCACACAAGGTCACTCATAATGATCCCAACATAACCAATTGACATAGCGATACCAATTGAGGGTTAACGAACATGAAAAACTTGCACCAATTATGTTTCATGAACATAATACTGCTATGCATAATAGAACTTACAACTTAAATGAAATAAGGGTATTTCACCCAAGATGTAAACCTTTCATTTGCTCAGCAATCTCCCTTTTTGAGGGTGCCCATTATTGCATGCTACTACTTATCAAAGCAGCTCCCCCTAAGCCAATTCTCTTTGATCTCCTGCAAGTGCTTTCTTTCCTCTACATGGGTGCTGATACTATCGACCTAACTTGACTGCGAGATTCATGTCATTCAGCACTTCCATTGCAACCCATCCTCTTCCCACAACATAAGATATTGTTGTGCACTCTTCATGTTGTCTTCACTCCTCCTTTTTAATTTTGATACAATCAAAATAAATCAATTTATTCTTGTAATCAGCAAGAAAACACATCCATACCTTCATCAATCAGAGGCACCTTTCTGTTT
This sequence comes from Pinus taeda, assembly GCA_000404065.3. Lineage (NCBI taxonomy): Eukaryota > Viridiplantae > Streptophyta > Pinopsida > Pinales > Pinaceae > Pinus > Pinus taeda. Next base: position 129,481 of record APFE031489054.1, read on the forward strand.
ATTTTTTTTGGCTTCCTACTTCTGACTTATTCAACCTCCCTTGAGGCCTTTCTCTTCCTTCATTGAAGAGAAACAGAGGATGTACTCCCGGTGAGAATATCATCCCCCTTCTTCCTCTAGACCTTCAATGGTTGAGTCCTGACAAAAGAATTACCATATTACTTCTTCTTTACCCATGTTTGGGTCTTCTCTTGATTGTGCAAGACTAGAGGAGCCTTCTCTATCACTTCCTCTTTCTTCAGCTTTCTCTTTTGATAGTGAGAATTGGTGACAAACTTGTATTCATTTGTGCTTTTCTTCCTTTTTGTCTTCAAATTTTGAGCTACTACATTTGCATGCATATGCTAAGGAGCATGCCATTTATTCTCTTTTTTGTAGCTAGCTCCCTTGTGCCCAAATTTTCGACAATTTTAGCATTTGATTTCGCCTAAGATAGAGGGAGAGGAGTTACTCTTTTTGACAATTCTTTTGTCAAAGCTCCTATCGCAGCCAACATGCCTTCTCCTAGCCTTTATGTGGATTTTTGGATTGCCTCTACCCAGCACATCTTGTTTCTTTACATGCCATCTATAGTCTATGGATTTATGTCCAAAATTATTACAAGAAAAAAAACCCATAAAAAGGCTTTTGATGACAGACGTTACCTTTTCTTTCAAGGCTTTGTCCTTGAGTAGGAAAGGACCTCTGTTGGCTCTTCATGTGCCTTCCATGAGAGTTTACATTACTGTCTTGCACTTTTTCTTTTAGCTACCTAGATCTCCTTTGTTGCTTTTCTTGTTGCTGTATCTTATCCTTATGTTGGTGCCTTTTCTTCTCTTATTGTGGTTTCTTTCTATGTTTCTTCTACTATCCACCAACCTTCCTTTCTATGTTGTTGGTAGAACCTGGGACTCCCTTTACTTGGGAAGTTGACCCTTCATCCTTTTCTTATTGGAGCTATGGTTTTCCTTGGAACCCATACCAGCATTGACGAGAGGATATATTTACTTGCCAAGAATCTCATCCATGACTTTATTTCTCCTCTCAAGCTTCTGAAAATGAGACAATGCTTTATTTTACTTTTCTAAGTCATGTCTCAATGAGACTACCTCATTTTGTAGTCTCCCACAGTAAGCTTCCTTCTCACTTAACTATTTGGTTAACATCCTAGTTAGTCTGCTAACCTCTTGTTTTTGAGCATTTAGTTCAACCATTGTTTTGCTCAACTTCTCGTTCTCAAGCTCACATATTTTCAGTTGCTCCTCTCACTTGATATTTTCCTCTATTAGGTCCTTGATCTCCTTGAGAGCCAATATCAACCTATTTCTATAAAATATCCTTTCATGTAGATCCTTTTCTTCATTACCATAGGTGCTATCTTCTAAGAAACATGGTCTCTCTTCCGAGACTTCTTCCTCATCAACAGGAGTGTGACGAGCAACAACTTCGCCATGTTTGGTTAATTGATAGAGAAGCAAGGGTCCTCGGCCTTTTATTGAGCCACATGGATATCTCCACCATACATACATTGTAGCCTATCCAACACTTCCTTTTCTTACTCATAATGCCTCACTTTATCAGCATCTGACTTAGATATCCCCTTTATGATAATCTTTTGGGCTTCTTCATTCTGCTTACTGTTTTCTCCATTCAATATGAAGAGCCACATATCAAAAATCAAGGCCATTAAATAGGTTACCATTCTAACCTTCTATATTGCATACAAGAGCTCATGACCATAGTTGTATAAAATTGGAACTCCTTCTACTATTATCCATGGTGGATTTTCCATTGTTTCCCTTTGGTCTACCTTCTAGTGATTAATATATTCCTCAAGAAATGTGGCTCTGATACCAATTGTTGGAAACAATTATAATACTGATAGGTGGGGCGAATTAGTATTAAGGATAATTTTAAACTTTTATGCCTATTTACTTTTCTTATTCAAGCTTGGCACCCTTCCATATAATCAGTAGCAGTATGTAATATGGTAGCAACATGAAATCAACATACAATCATACACACCATGAGTATCATACACATAGGGCACAAGGTTTTTACATGGAAACCCTTTCGGGAAAAAACCACCAAATTTTTTGTTGTTATTGATGTACATAAGAGTAGCTACCTTATTACATCAATATGTTTTGTGAGCACCCACTCACATGAAGCACCAACTCCCTTTGATTGTTTTCTAGCATTGACTAGCAGGAAGCACCAACTCTCTCTTTTTGTATACACTTTTCCATCTTACCAGAAGCACCATGTGAAGCACCAACGTCATGGATTTTTTGCAAGCACCAACTTGCAGCTCCTTTGATTTTTGCAAGCCAACTTGAGGCACAAACCCCCAAGCCTTATTAAGCACCCACTATGGAAGCACCAACATGTTGTATGTAGGTAGCAACCCACACTCAAATAAGAACTAGATGTTCTCTGTAATTTGGAATCCAATATTCCTGATAAAAACTTTATTATATTCTCACATTTCTCACTCTACAACATCTCACTAATATTCTCAATAGTAGTCAATCATCACAATCCACACAACTCTATGTTCTCTACTCTTCATCAGCATGCACTCAGCTCTTAGCCTCTTCCTCTCCACATCATAGGCTTAGCTCTCATCCTTCTTTCTTGGCATAGGCACCTTTGGTATTTTTTACAGCATGAGAATTATCAACCTTTCTTAAATATCATAGGTGACTAAGGCGTTTCTCACACATCACAAGCGACTATGGCCTTACTCACTTAGCACAGGAAGTTTCAGCCTTACTCACATCACACAGGTAACTATTGCATTTAACATAGAGTGCACAGGAAACTTTCGCCTTTCACATAGCAACGCAGCTCTCAGGGTCTGTTACTTCTGCATAGGCACTCTCAACCTTTCTCTATAGAACATGCTCTCTCTTAGCCTTACACAAAAGTGCACACACTCAGATATCTTCTGCTTAGCTCTCTAGAAACTATGTTGATTCCCCCCATTTTTCTCATATGAGCTTCTGGGTTTTATTCCTCTACTACCCCCAAATCGATGCTACCACACTATCCTGTGCTAACAATGTGTGAGTGTACCTTGACATGGCTCTTACATTATGTTGTTGCATCTAAATTGGTATCTACCACTTCTTTAACCATGAGAATGGGAACCTAATATTGTATCCATACGGAGAATGAATTATTAGTCCACCTACACACTCCAACTAGGCACAGTCCTCTCTGTGAACAACATTCTTGTCACTGAGGCTCTCCATGCTTATTCATGGCTTCACATTGCTTGGATATCCTTCATCATGGATTCTCAACTGTACTTAGGCATGACCATCCTTTCCGTTCTTGCATCTCCTATCTATTTCATGTCACAGTGCATAAATAGTGATTGACCTTACAATCCTTCAATGCCTGACTGCATGGAGCTCCATGCTGAGAAATAAATTTTCAGATGACCTCAAGGCAGACCCAACCCTCCTTCCTAAAGATCATGGTCCTTGCTTCCTTGACCCAACAATATCTAAGATTCGTCATTACCTTTGAGACCAACTCCTCTATTTATGCATTCGACTCGCAGTTTCCGACCCATATGCCTTTAACTATTTGTACTATGCTATCAGAGAAATTCCATATCGCAACTTCACTATAGTGCAATGTTCCTGCTGGGGGAGAATATTCCTTTTCTACTACTTTGCGTGCTTGTCTCTATGGATTTACATGATCAAGAGCCTACCTAATATCAGAAGCTCCCTCTATCAAAACTTTTTCAATAACCAACTATTCTGAATTTCTCAATCCTAATCCTCCAATTGTTCAGCTCCTTCTACTTAGCCCTCAAAGTGCACATCTCTCCATAGGACCACTACCTATGACCTACTACTTAGTGTTAAGGTGCTAACCCTTCAGACTCCTACCAATGTCTATTCTCTCTTTTTCAAATTCTATGCTCCTTTGGCTCTTTAAACTCTCACAACCATGTGCTAGCCCAATATCAGAATCCCTTCTATATCATAACTTTTCAATACTCCAACTGTTATAGATTTCTGATTTCTTCAACCTTCGATCACCAACTTGAGATCTGATGTCATCACTCCACGTGGTAACTCCTTAGTAGTGACATGTGTCACCTTGTTCTAACCCATTAACCTAGCCAATAAGGTTGAATATTCCTGCCACGTGTCCTATTGCACTGCCATGTCATGCTGACATCAGCTGGCACTTGTCCCTTATCAAAGCCAATCAGAACCTACCATGTGTTTTTATTAGAACCAATCACATGCTACCATGTTTCCTTACCAGAGCCAATGACACGTGACCATGTGTCCTGCTATAGGAGAGAGAGGAGGACTCGTCAACTTTGGTTTTGTACCAAAATCCTTTGTTAATTCTCTTTTGGAATTCCTCAGCACTTTTAAAGGCTTATATGCACTTATCGATGTCACAATATTCTAAAGGTTTCTCACTTGAAAAAGTTTTGATATTGCGATCTCCGATATGTCAATGTTTCGATATGCCGATCTTTGGGATTTTGATATCCTCCAACCGCCAATACAACCTTCTCTAATGCATCGCACCTCCGATATTCTGATATCATAGATATTTCAACCTCCGACATTCCAATTTTCTGATATATCGATCTCTGGGGTTCCCATCTCCTGGTATGCTGACCTCCGATCTTCTAATCTCCTAATGCACTGATACACTGACCTTCGATCATTGATGTGCCAATACACTGACCTTTGATCATCGATGCACTAATATGTTGACCTTCTATCGGCGATGCGGCAACATGCTGACCTCTGATCTTCCAATCTCTATATGTTGGATCTCCGTTATTCCAAACTCCTTAGTGTTGGGTATACAACCAAAGTCCCACATTGACTAGAAGTGGGGAGGATCATGGGTATATAAGGATGGACAAATATCTCCATTGGTATGAGGCCTTTTGGGTAAGTCCAAAAGCAAATCCATGAGGGCTTAGGCCCAAAGTGGACAATATCATACCATTGTGGAGATATGTGGTGTCCAGAGTCCTTACACTTAGGACTTCAAGTCCCTAATCATTGGTAGGCCATAACATTTGAACTACGAACCCATTTATGGACTTTTGCATATCATTGGAAATCTCTTCTAGAGAACTTTCCAATGGAGGGGGTCTAATGTAGACCTTCAGCCCATCTTATACCTCTAAGATCACTCCAAAATCTCTTCCATTATTCTTCTCCTTGACTCTTCAAGTAGACGAACTCACAACCACCATGATGATATTCTTATTGAAGCCTGCAGCTATCATGGAATTCCATCTAGCCCATCGTTGTAATCATCATTTTATGGATTCTCCAATAATACTACTACTATGATGATTTTCTACATGAATCCTACAACTACCATGAGATTTTTTATGGCTTCTCCAATGAGCCTACTACTATGATGATTTTCTACATGAAGTTTGTAGCTACCATGAGATTCCTCCTAGGCCATCATTAATAGCATCTGTTGCAACAAGCATCCAAGCTAATTTGGTTGACATCAATGCCAACACTCTTGCCAATAGTTAAGCAATTCCAACTACCCAACATATCTCCCCATCATGATTGTTGGCATCAATGCCAACACACTTGCAGAGGCCTTCACTAGGCCACTGACCATCTAAACAATGCCAATTGTCCAAAAATTAAGAGTAGAAGAGGTTGTCCCTTCAGAGAAGCATATATAAGACCTCTAATATTGATTTACTTCTTTATATTTTCCCCTTGTCCTTCTCTATTTTATTGGATTAGCCTAGAAACATTGAAACATAAAAAACTCTAGTGCAAGCATGAGGTTTCTAGAATAGACACACAGGTCATGGCTTGACACATGACTTTCTTAATGCAACGATCATATTTTCCATCTAAACATCATTAACCAAAAAAATGTAACCAAGATAAGGAAGAAGGATGGAGATATAGACAAATGTTGTAGTGTTACAAAGTACTTTCTATTTTTCCACATTCCCTTTGAGTCGACAAAGCATCTTCATGAAAACAAACTAGAAAAGAAAAGAAACTAAACCCACAACACCATGACTACCTAGGAAATGGAAAGGCTAGGAAAATCCATTATTAATCTAGGAAATCCTCCATGCCAGTGACAGATCACGACCAATAAACCACATGCATATGCCATGCATGCCAAAACTAGTGAGGAAAACATACATGCAACTTGGCACCTACAACAAAAACCCACTGTAGCTATTGATCCCAATGTCCTATTGCACTTTCCTTCTCTCCCTTTTCCTTTTTGATCCAAAACTCCAATTATGCCACACTCCTCCAAGAGTTCTCCAAGAAACCTTAAGCATCCAAGAGTATGACTGAGAGAGAGAATAGAGGGAGAACTCCAAAATAGAACTAAAAAATGTCTATGTATCGATCCATAAAAGCCTTTTTATTAATGAGGCCTCTATTTTCTTCATTTTCCATTATTTTCCTTCATTTTCCTCCTCACATGTAACTTGTGACCTTTCACCACCATTTTCTCCTAGTTTCCATTATTTTCGTAAATAAATGTGCCAAAATGGCACTTTTCCTTTCCAAAGCCTTTGCCATTTCCTTTGCTAATTTCCTTAGCCATTGATCAATCACCAATGATCCCCACCACTATGCTTTCTCCCAATATTCATCTTAGAATATGTGTCCCATCAACTATGGTTATTATTTTTCCTTTATTAACTTTTATTGCATGGAATTTTCACCAGGACCATTACAGAACCCTCCCCCTTGGGGAACACCATCTTCAATGTTCAACAACACCTAAAACCAACAAGGCTGTTGTAAGAAAATCATATTTCCCATGGAGCTTTATTGTAGTTTACAATGATCATCCTGATGAGAAGCAAACCTACATGACAACATACCAAGTATAACATCATAATGACATGACACCCATACCTCTTATTGGAGATTTATAACATAGCACATGGAAGTATTTACATCGATATACCAAAACATGTACCAAAATCATATACCAAAACATCTGCTCATCCAGCGAATAAGGATACATAGCCCACATCTAATTTTCCATCTCCCATGTAGCTTCATTGGGCCCAAAGTGCTTCCATTTCACCTTAACCTGCTCAATTTCTTGATTCCGAAGCGTGAGTATCTTTCTCTATGAAATGCACCATTGTTTCGACTGGAATTATCCTTCTAGCTCCACCTACAATACATGCCAATCAATTATATGATTAACATATTTAACATACTTCTTAAGCAATGACACATGGAAAACATCATGGACTTTCATTGTTGGAGGCAATGCAAGTCAATAGGTTGTTGGCCCAATCCTCTTAATAATCCTAAAAGTTCCACAAAATCGAGGTGCCAACTTGGAACATGATCTAATCCACAAGGATATATGATTTGGTTTGATGCGCAATTACACTTGTTCCACAACCTAGAACTCCTTAAATAACCTATTCTGATCTGCATAGCTCTTCTTCCTATCTTGTGTTGCTTTCAAATTCTTCTTAATTACCTACATTTCCTACTCCATGTATGCCAACATGTCTGGTCCAATCATCACCTTGTTCACCAGATCGCTACAACTGATGGGATAATTACAACTCTACCCAAACAATGCCTCAAGCAGAATCATCCTCAATGCCTCTTGGTACCCATATTGTAAGTGAACTCTATGATTGGAAGGTATTCTTCCCACTTTTGTTGCTAATGCATCACATACGTCCTCAACATGTCCTCCAATATCCTATTGACCCTCTTTGTCTATCCATTGCCGAAACCTACAAATAGCTCCTTCCAACACTTGGAATTGAACTTCACATCCCTATTCAACATAATATTCTTCATAACTCCATGAAATCTGACCATGTCCCTGATGAACACCTGTGCTACATCACTTACTGAGAATGTAGACTTCGCTAGAATGAAGTGTGATACCTTTTTCAACGTGTCCACCACTACGATGATGGAATCATGTTGTCTCTTTGTCTTCATAAAATGGGTGATAAATACCATGGAAATGACCTCCCATTGCACTCTAGAAATAGAATCGATTATAGCAGTCCACCTAGATGCTTACACTCAACCCTCACCTGCTGACAATCCAAGCACCTAGCCACAAGCTCTGCTATGTCTCTCTTCAAATTTGGCCAATAGTAGAATTTCTTCACTATTGTCAGCATCTATTGATAACCTGGGTGACTTGAAAATGGTTTTGCATATATCTTGCACATATATCTTGTCTCTAAATATATCTCACACATATATCTTGTTTCTAAATATAACCAATCCATCTGTCATGAGATGATAGTCCACATCATGTGCACCTACATCTATACCTATACCTGTACCACTACATGTACCTGTACCTGTACCACCACCTATACCTATACCGGTACCACCACATGTACTTGTACCACTACCTATACTCTATTGCAACCTTTGCACAATCTCCATATACCTGACATCCAGTTGACCTACCTATAAGCTCCTATCCTATAAGTTTGTCCCATAGGAGCTCATAGCTACTATATGATTTACCTATATCCACCTATTAAGAGAATATTCCACCCTATTCTCTTTACCCTTGATATACCTGATCTCAAATTCGAACTCACAGATCATGGCCAACCACTGAGCCTGTGTTCCATTTAGATTTAGTTGGTCAAATAGATACCGCAAACCACTATAATCACTCATCAATACAAACCTCCTTCCAAGGAGATAGTTCCTCCACATTTTCAATGCATGTATGATCATTTCCAACTCAAGATCATGTGTTGGGTAGTTCTTCTCATTCTCATTCAGTTTCCATGACTCATATCATACCACCTGTCCATCCCACATAAGGACTCCACTAATTCCTCTCTTGCAAGAATTTGTATGTTATGAAACCAACTCACAAAAGGATAGAAAAGATAGATGAACACCTTAGAAATAAGCCTCTTTGAGGGGGAAGCCTCCTTCACATTACACAAATGTACAATTCTTAGATGATACAAATGACAAGACCTCCTTTCTATATATAGGAGTATAAGGGGTCATAATATAATCAGAGTCGACATCACAATAATAATGTAAGGGCACAATAATAACAATAATGGGCTTCTATGGGGCACAATAATAACAATATGGGGACTACATGGACACAAAAATATAATAAGGGGGTAGGTTGTACTAATAACAATAAGGGGTTACACTAGTAGTATAGGGACCTAACATGCCCCTCTCCTTAAAAAAGTGTTGTCCTCAACGCTTCAATAGTTCTTGATGCTTTTGTACAAAATTCTTATCCTCCCATATGGAATCTTCAGTGGGTATGTTCTTCCACTTGATGAGATACTCTAAAATTGATCGATTTCATAGCTGTTGGGTTCTTGTTTCTATGAATTCTCCAGGTTCCAAATATGATTTTTCCTTCTTCGTAAAGCTCTGTCAATATTGTTTGAACTGGGATCTTCTGCAACTTTTGAATGAGTGGCCTCACTTCTTCATCCTTTTCCCATTCATCCCTTGTTGTGTGTATCCAATGTGGTTGGGTAATTGAAATAGCACAAAAAAATGCTTCCACATCCTCATCCTTTCTTGAGAGTCCATTTGCAATAACATTTTGCTTCCATTTTTTGTAGATGATTTCAAAGTAATAACCCAACATATTTGTGACCCATTTTTTCTGTTCTTCTAAAGATAATATTTGTTTTGAAAAGTATTTAAGACTGTCATGATCCATTTTTTCCTTGAAGTGTCTTCCCATTAGGTAAGGTCACCATTTCTTAAGTGCATGTAATATTGCCAACATTTCCTTCTCATAAATTTCTTGCTTGAGATGTAGCTGTAAAAATACCCAATCACCTACATCAAAACTTCTTTCACTGTGATGTTGATCTGCTTGTTCTTTCATTTGGTTCTGCACCAAAGTGGTGTTATCCTTTAAAAGTTGGAGAACTTGTTGTTGATGCTCGATGTGATCTTTCACTGCTTGAATATTTTTGTTCTTGATATGTCCTTCTATCTTGAGAGTTTGAGTGGTAATTTCTTCGAATGCATTACAAGATATGGTCGGATTCATTTCTTGATGCTCAATGTGATCTTTCACTTCTTGAACATTTTTCTTCTTGATATGTCCTTCTATCTTGATAGTTTGAGGAGTGGTAATTCCAGCCAATGCATTACAAGATATGCTTAGATTCATTTCTTCTTTCTCGATGTAATCTTTCACTTCTTGATTTGTCCTTCTATCTTGAGAGTTTGAGGAGTGGTAACTCTTGCCAATGCTTTACAAGATATGGTCAGATTCATTTCTTCTTTCCCTGGGGTTGGTTCCTAATGTATATCCTCCTCTTTTGATGTTTCTTGAACCTTTTCTTTCTCCTCTTCATAATCTATGTAAAATAATTTCTTCTCAGCAACTTATGACGTTTAGTGTATTTTTTATCACAATTGTAACAAAACCATTTTGTTCTTTTTTCTTCCAACTGTTGTGGTGTCAACCTTGTAGGTTGTGGAAGGATAGGAGAAACAATACTTCCATCTTGATAGTTGTGAGGGGTAGACTTCCTTGTTGCCATTATTTTTCTTTGCACTTTTCTTACCCTCTCCAATGAATCGGGATCCCAATGACGAACCTCATGTTAAATGTTATCCTTTAAAGTCCCTATGAAGACATCAATCCTCTGCTTCTCTAGAATATAATTTTCCCTTATATTCAATTTTTGAAAGTCCTCAATGTTCTCTGCCATTGAACAATTTTGTTTGATATTTATCAATAGGCTAAAGAAGTTGTTTCTCTTTGTATCCTCATAATGTGCTATCATTTCCTCTATGAAAATTGACCACATAACAAGTGGTTTATGAGAACAAAGCCCTTTATACCATAAAAAATTGATCTGGTTCTAAATAATTAGATGCAATACGTACCTTTTGTAACAATGGTACACCATGTAGATCAAAATATTTCTCCATCTGTAGTATCCAATTACCGGATCCTTGCCATCAAACTTCCTCATCTCATTTTTTCTTAATTTTAGAAGCTCGATCTTGAAACGATTGTAACTCTCTAATTTTAGATCTCCAAGTTTTGAAATTTCGTCCTGTGGTAGCCCTTTGATTCCTCTTTGTAACCATGAAAGTATGATCAAGATTGGATTGTGTAAAGAAGCGTTATGTCAAATCTCCTATGATTCGATTATAGACTGGTTCAGTAGAGAGAATTTGTATCAAGTTCCACATGTGACTGTTTCAACCTTAGGACCTAAAACCGATACACGAAAAGCTACAGTTCGTCTTCTTTCATCAACGTCTTACAAAATTTCAATTTGATTCTTAAAGAGAAAGTTATGATGTTTTTCCCAAGGTCACTTGTTTAGGATGTAATTAAGGAGCCTGCAAAATCCCTACATGTCTCAGATTATATCTCAGAAAATATAGCGAGACAAGATCTAAAATTTGGACCCAAGCTTCACCACGATTTTGGTTCAAATGGGTTTTAATTTCAGAGTCTGAACCTTCATAGAACAAATATTATAGTGAAAATTCCATGATGGCCTATTTGAGATGAAATTCTGGAGCTTGCAAAAACTCTAACTTTCTCAGATCATATCTCTAAAAATATATCAAGAAAGATCTCAAATTTAGACGTGAGATTTAGACTGATTTCTTCTCAAATGGGTTTTTTTTTAGCTTCTGAAACTTCGTAGCAAAAATGTTATAGAAAAAATGCCACAATGACTTATTTAGAGCAACAAAACCTTAGAATCCATAGCTCTGATACCAAATGTTATGAAACTAGCTCACAGAAAGATAGAAAAGATAGATCAATGCCTTAGAAATAAGCCTCTTCAAGGGGAAAACCTCCTTTACATTACACAAATGAACAATTCCTAGATGATACAAATGACAAGATCTCCTTTCTATATATAGGAGTCTAAGGGATTATAATATAATCACGGCTGACATAATAATAAAATGTAAGGGCACAATAATAACAATAGTGGGCTTCTATGGGGCACAATAATAACAATATGGGACTACATGGGCACAAAAATATAATAAGGGGGTTGTACTAATAACAATAAAGGGTTACACTATGGGTGATTTTAGGGGTGAATGTTTGCCCTTTGGCGAAATTAAGGGGTTTTAAATTTTTAGTGGGCGAATATTTTGTATCATAGTACATTTCTACAAATCACCTCAAATAGCCCACCTTATTTTAAGGGAGAGGGTAAAAAAGGTAAATTTGGCCCTTGAAATTAGGAGTTACAACCTTCCATTGGCCCATTTTCAAGGAGAGGTTTTATTTAAGTGAATCCATTCACCCATTTTCAAGAATAGGTTTTATTTAAGTGAATCCTATGGGCCAAATACCATATTTATAAAAGAGGTATGATAAATTAATAGAAATATAAATAAATGAGAAGTATGGTAAA
>APFE031489054.1:148022-168392 GCA_000404065.3 Pinus taeda
CATTTGAATCATCCAAGAATTGTTCATTTATGTAATGTAAAGGAGGTTGCCCCCTCGAAGAGGCTGAATTCTAAGGCGTTGATCTATCTTTTCTATCTTTTCTTGAGCTGGTTTCATAACAGCCTCCCTTTGAACAACTATATTGCAGAAATGTGCATTTTCTATTTGGGCAACTGCTTCTATAACAACTGCATGTTGTTCCTTACCGTTTTGAATGAGTATGGGCTTAGTTTGAGTCTCCATGGCCCTTGTATCATGGAATTCAGTTTGAATAGTTGCATTCACTGTTTCAGGGTTCTTCTTGCTATTTTCCCACTTTTTAGTGCCCTTATCTTTTGTTTGAGTTGTTTCACTAAATTTTGCAGCTTTTGTTGTTCCTTTCGAAACCTCTTAATTTCACTTTTGTTCTTCTTGGGAGGAACAACTATTTCCTTAACCATTTCCATTCTTTCTAGACTCGGCTGCTCAGTTGGGTTTTGTTCTCTAAGGGTTGTGTCTTTGCCCTGACTGGCTTCCATTTCCTCTATTTGGAACATATCTTCTGTGTTCGCATTGTCCTAATTAGGTTCCTCTAGAGAGGTAACCCTAGTTTGGTTTTCCATTTCCTGAGTGGCTTCTGCTCTTGCTTCTACTTCATCACTTATTTCTTTTGATATACTCTTGTCGTGGGCAGAGTTTTCTTGTGATTTCTCTGCTTCAATATTAAGGTTGAGCGGACTTTGCGACTGAATATATTCACTCATATTGGCCAAAATCTGGGCCAATTCATCCTCCTATGATGGGTTTTGTGGTGGACTTGCGCTAGGGGTTAAGGGAAGTTCCACTTCCTCCCTCTCTTCTTCGCTAGTATGCTCTGTTTGTTCCTCAAGTTCTAATTCTTGGTTGTCTCTTCCTTCCAGCTATAAGGGTTGTTCATTTTCAAGGCTAGGTAATTCTAAGGGTTGGTTGCTACTACCCTGGAGGTTCTAAACTATTCCCCTGCTTGTTCTTAATTTGGAAGGGTGTCTACGTTTTTATGGTGTGCTTGTTATGCAGGTGGTTCTTTTTCTTTTTGGGGTAGGTAAGGCTAATCCCCCATCTATAGAAAACACCAACTCTTCCAAACTGGTCTGTTGTTGAGCAAGGCTATAAATTACTATCATTGAATTAGACAATGATGGCTCACTACAGTATCTATATGGCGGGATTTTTTTATGCTTTGAGTAATATCATGAAGCAAAAAATTTAAATATGCAGGCAAATTTACAACACATTTCTATTTTAGTACTGTTAGTAATTTGAGGTGGCATGGTCTTACCACATCCTTTCTTCCATCGTATGTAATGTAGCTCTGCACAACTCTAGCCAGTTCTGTCCATGGTTCTCCCAGAGATGAAGGTTGGAATCCTTTTCATTTGACAATCATGTTATGTCCCTCGTCCCGAAAGGTGGCCATGGCATCTTGAAGTCTCAATTTTTTATGTGTTCATATGGGTCAGATTGCTGGTAGTCTAGATACCTCAACTATTACTGTATCCGTCATTGTTATTCGTCTTCCTCTTACTATGGAATGATCATCCTACAAATTCTGCAAAAAATTGATAGCCACAGTTTCATGGGGTTGCTGCAGTTGTGTAAAATATGCAACCCAGCCAACTCTTACTAAAATTTCTCGTGCAGCATCAGAAACTGCTAGTACCTATGGCTCGCTGCACACTGATCATCCTCCCAGTTCGTCTAAGTTCTGAACACTATTATTTTTACACAACAATACAGGGAGATAGCAATGGAACAACAAACTGTGCATATCGGATAATACCCTTTTTTTAACATTAATACCATTAAAACTTGCTACTAAGGGATTTGATGCAGTCTAGTACACCCAAATAAAAGACTGACATGTATGCAGGAGTATTTTGGAAGCCACCCGTGCCCCCCTGAAAAATGATAGGTTGTCCTCGACCGGTTAAGTGGAGGAGCGACGTACTTGATGACAATCATACAGTGTAAAAAGGGCAAAGTGTACATATTCATGACAAGATCACAAAAAGTATCGAGTTGCTGAAATCGAGGCTTAAGATGAAAATCATGAATAGATATGGAGATGCTACGAAGTGATGCCAAAAAGGGAAAAGGACAACTGATGTAGGTGAAATGCTATGCGGTCATTGTTCCACTTAAACCATTATGATTGACTTTTTAAATGATATTTCATGCATAAAAGGTTCAAAAGGAATTGGGAACATAATCTCTTTTGAAATAAATATGCAGAAATAAGAAAAGGGTTTATAATTACTATTGATGTTGAAAGATATGACTCCAATTCCATCAGCAGAGATCTGTTGCCCACAGGTGTTTATAACCTTGAAAAAGTTGCTTTTTCACCCTTTGGAGCCATAATCTTTTGTGTATGCCTAGGAAAGTGCCTTGTGATGTTAGAATGGAGGCCATTATGCTAGCTTGGTAACTAGATGAATCACAATGCCATTCACTAGGAAGGAGTGAAAGGTGGATAGGCTGGCTCATGATGAGACCTCCTATTCCAAGGACTTTTATTTTTTTGATGTGTCCATTGGATCATATCCCTGGTGTGGTGGCCATAGTGGGAATGCCACTTCAATGCTCTCGTATGATCATGGTAGGCTGGCTCTTGATGAGACCCCCTATCCTCCATCTAACAAATCATAGAATTGTTAGTAATCATATATATATATATAATAATATATATAATTATAATAATAATATAAATATATATATATATAATAGATAATAATATAATATATATATATAATATATAAATATATATAAAAAATATTATAATATATATAAATATATATATTATTCTTTCTTTTTATTTTCTTTATAGAACACTTCCTTTTAATATAGAGGAGGCTTCAACACTCCTTAGATAAGGGATGGTGGAAGAATTCTGAACATATCAATAGAAGAAAATATGCCCTTATTCTTATTCAATAATAATAATCAAGAGAATTATGATAATTAGGGAAGAACCAACATGATAAAAATAATCAATCAATTTGAGTTTTAGTGAATATAAGGACAACAAAGTGATATAGATATTTGTGTCCTTTCCTTTTTCTTATCAATACAAAGCAATCTCATTAAAGATGATAATTTTTCTTTGATTTGATTATTTCAGTAACCTCTAATTTTTGTGTTCTTACATATATTTGTATCTTTGCCTTGAAAGGATCATGAAGAGTGAAACATTATTCACAAAAACTCTCAAAATAGTGTTGTTCTTTAAGAGGAACAACAAAAAAATGCACTCAAAAAGTGTTGTTCCTTAGATGGAACGACTGTTGTTCCTTAAGAGGAATAGCAAAAAGACAACTACACGCAAAATTGCAGTTTCTTTAAGAGGAATGATAGAGAGAGAAAACAAATTGCACACAAAATTGTTGTTCCTTAAGAGGAACAACAACTTTTTCTTAAGTGGAACAACAACTTTTCCTTAAGTGGAACAACAAGTAAAACATACGCAAAATAAAGTGCTGATCCTTTGGTGGAACATCATAAAAAAACTCCAAATTTAAACTGTTGTTCCTTAGAAGGAACGACAGAAAGTAAAAAAACGAAACTGTTATTCCTTTAAAAGGAATGACAGTTGTTCCTTAAGAGGAACAACGCAAATGTAAGAAGGCGATATTGCTATTGCTTAAATCGAATGACTGTTGTTCCTTAAGAGGAACATAAAAATATGAACACGCAAATTTGTTGTTCCTTAAGAGGGACAACTGTTGTTCCTTAAGAGGAACAATAAAAATAGAAACACGCGAAAGTGTTGTTCCTTAAGAGGAATGGTTGCTGTTCCTTAAGAAGAATAACAACTATTCCTTAAGAGGAACATCAAAAATAGAAAAAAGTGAAAGTGTTGTTCCTTAAGAGGAATGAATGTTGTTCCTTAAGAGGAAAAACAATTGTTCCTTATAGGAACAAAAAATATAAAGCATCAAACGACTGTTCCTTAAGAGAAACGACTGTTGTTCCTTAGGAGGAACAACAACTGTTCATTAAGAGGAACAAAAAAAAAAACACATATGAAAAATGATTGTTCCTTAAGAGGAACGGCTGTTGTTCCTTAAGAGGAACAACAAAAATATATGGACATGCAAAGATGTCATTCCTTAAGAGGAACTGCTATTGTTCCTTAAGAGGAACAACAAAAATATAAGCACGCAAGTTTGCTTTTCGTTAAGAGGAACGATTGTTGTTCCTTAAGATGAACAACACAAAAATTGAATAAAGAAACCTCTGTTGTTCCTTAAATGGAAAAGTTGTTGTTCCTTAAGAGGAACAACAACTGTTCCTTAAGAGAAACAACAGTTGTTCCTTAAATGGAACAACATTAAAATCTGTACAAAAAATAGTTTATACAAGCAAATTTAAAGAGAAAAGTTTATATACAAAATTCAAAAACAAAGGAATTGTTCAGTGAATTAATGATGAGGAGGGGTTATCTTCCTCAACGAGAATTTTCATAGTGGAATCTTCCCGTAATTGCTGGTAAAAGGATTCCTTGGTAAGCGGTTTGTGATAGAGTCAAACTCAATGACCATTCTCTTTGAAAGAATATCCTGATCCATCAATGTTTGTCAATGTAATGGTACCATTGTCATGCACTTTCTGTATCTCATAAGGTCCTAACCATTTGGTCTGGAGTTTTCTGGGGAAATCCTGGAACCTGGAATCGTATAGGAGTGCCCAATCTCCTTCATGGAAGATTTTCTTTTTAATAAAGGCATCATGCCATTTTGCTCTCTGTTGTTGGATTAATGCAGTGCGTTGAAGAGCTGAGAGATTGATTTCATCTAACTCATTGATTTGCTATAATCTATTGGTCTAGGCTTCATTTAAATTCAAACCCACCTCCTGCACTGTTCTTAATGTTTCAATTTCGAATTTGATTGGGAATATGGGTTATTTTCAAAATACTAATTGATATGGTGAATACCCCGTGGTGTTTCTCCATGTTGTTCGGTATGCCCACAAGGCTTCCGGCAATCTTGAAGCCCAATCACATATGTGTGATGCAACTGTTTTTGTAAGCATTGCTTCAATTACCTTATTAGTGCTTTCTACTTGGCCATTTTCCTGTGGGTGGTATGGAGTTGTAATTTTGTGCAGAATGTGGTAATTTTTTAATGTTGTAGAAATCTTATTACCTACAAATTGCGGTCCTCCATCAGTAATTATGCCCCTCGGGAGGCCATATCGCACAAATAATTGGAAAGAAAATGTATTACTGAATCCTCTGTAGCTCTTGGCAGTGCCTCTGCTTCAACCCATTTAGTAACATACTCTGTTGCAACCAGCATCTATGTTTTCTGATTTGATGATGGGTTAATAGGACCAATAAAATCGAGTGCCCATCGCTCAAACGGTTCGATTACTAACTGCGGGTACAAAGGCATCTCATCATATCTTCTAGGGTGTCCCGCCCTCTGGCAACTATCACAGGCTTGAACAAACTTTTTAGCATCTTTCAAAATAGTGGGCTAGTAATAGCCTATTTGTAAAGCCCGGTCATGCGATCTGCAAAATGTCTGCCACACAGCCCATCATGGCATGCTTTTAGAATGTCAAATACTTCATCTTCTCGAACGCATCTTCTGATGTGCATATCTGTCCCTGTATGAAATAAGTAGCCCCCAATCCAAGAGAATTTAGTACTATGCTGCACTATCTATTTTCTTTCATTAGGTGTTAGATGCTTGGGTAATTTGCCTACTGCTAAGTAATTTGAAACATCTACATACCATGGTGTTCTGACAGTGACGACAAATAAATGTTCATTAGGAAATTGATCTTCAACTGTTGTTGCGTCCGCTGGCTTTGGCATTCGTGAGAGAAAATCAGCTATAGGGTTTCTTTTCCAGGTCGATCCTTAATTATTGTGATGTCAAATTCCTACAACAGAATCAACCATCTTTTCACTCTTCCATTTGTAACTAGTTCATTTTCTAAATACTTAATGGCAGAGTGATCTGTATATAAAACTATAGGATACCTAGTTTTTTTTTCCCGTAAGAAAAAGTCGTAATTTTATTCATGTTGATAAAATTACATTTTATAGATGCTTAAAGCAGATGCATATGGCTGTTCTTGTATTAACAGGCAGCGAATAGAAATATAAACACACAGGGGCAGAAAAAACTGTGCTGTAAGGACAGGAATACAACAGAAATAATAGAAAAAAAATCTTGTCTACAGGCCTATATTTTCCTTCCTTTTTTCTTCTCTACTTTACGCCAGCCTCCAACATTGGGAGTGGGGACAATTAAGGCAAGTTGGTTTTCCTCTGTGTAAACTGGTTTTTCTTTATCCGAGTCTGATCCTTTAGAGCTATGTTCTCATTTGGCTCCGCTTATTTCCAGTTGTAATTCTTGCTGCCGTACCATGTTATTTGGCTCCAATTTGGGCTCTTCGGTGTTCTCCTCCATCGTTTTTTCCTGTCTTTTCTGTTCATCTGTGGGATCCATGTTCAGTGCTTCCTCCTCCAATGGTTCGGTGTGCTGCCAACATTTTGGTTTTTTCTGTTGTTTCTTGTTTCCTTTAGGCTCCCTACTAGATAGTGGACATGCATATTGAAGGTGCCCTGTCTGCAAGCAGCTGCGGCATCTGAATGTCGTGTTCTCATAATCAAGTTGTTGCGACCATAGTGAGTTATTAAAATTCAATGTGATGTGATCTGGGAGTCCTTGACTTAGATCCACCTCTACACATATTCTGGCATATGTGAAGATGCACCGGATTGCCCTGTCCTCATCTATCTTGAGATGTTTCCCTAAGGAATTCCCAATGGCTGTTAATGCTTTTCGATGCCAGAAATGCAGTGGGAGGTTATGTAGCCTTACCCAAACTGGCATCGTCGAAACTACCATGGTATTGGCATCAAAGTACGAGAACCAGGGGGTGATAAAGAGACCAGCATTACCCCAAAACCAAGGCCCCTGATTGATGATATTGTCTCTTTCTAGTTCTGTGCTAAATATGACTATGAAGAAGCCCTTAGGGCATAGATATATTTCACATTTGGATGACCATGAAGTAAAAACCCATTGATGCAGTGCATCAGCTTTGGGCCAATAACCATTAAATCTGCATATAACAGCATTGTGAATTAAGTCTGTGTATAGATCTGTTACCTCCGGCATTGTTACAGTCAGCATAGGTGATTCTGGCCTCTGTTCCACAATGTAGGGCCCTGGAATCTCTGGTGTGTGTGCTGGTTGTAGTGGTTCCTTCCCTTTGACTGCATCGCGGAAAGAGCTTGTATTCTTTGAGCTAGTTCCCTTGCATCCGCCTCGAAGTCTCAGATTGAGGATGATGGTTGAATCTTTAACTATTCCATAATGTTGGAGAGTGTGTTGGTCCTACATGCAGAGTCCTGAAAATAAAATATTTTGGTATGTTGTCGGAGTGCCCAGTTTTATCTGGATCTGCTTTTTTAATTCCATAACATCCATCCCTTCCTTGATTTGTATACAGTAGTGTCTGCCTTCTACTGATCTGATAAATATTTGTTTTAGATTTGACAGATCAGCCTTGACCAAGCCCTGATTTATCTGTTTGTTCTCTGGATCTGGCGGATCGATGGTGGTTCTAGGGTTTGTATGCCTACCCTCCGCGTTATTGGGCTTTCTTTCTTTTTCCATATGCTGCCGTAGTGGTTCTAGATGCATCTGTAATAGATCTGGTGCACCCGCGGTCACTACCGGCCAGAATGCTGCTTCCTTGCCTTTATGCTCCATTAAAAGCTCAAAACCGGATTGATTATGTGTTTTGTTTAGCAGATCTGAGTGGTGGTGGTCTGTAGCATTCATGACGTGCTCTGTTGAATGAACAACGAACGACGCACTGTGTGAGAACCCTTGTTGCAGGTGAAAGGAGCTCGTCCGTGACCTGGAGGATGATTGTGCTACCGCCAAGGATCGAACCGCCGTAGAGGGAAGCCAGCTCCATGGTGATGAAGACGATTCGGTTGATTTGAAGCGTGGTATCGAGCAGATAATCCCTGCGTTCTCTGCCCCCTCGGTGATAACCGCTGTGTCGGCGGCGTTGAAGAAAGTGTTTGCCCTAGCCATCCCGATCCATTCCTTCCACCACAGGATACCTAGTTATATAATGTCTAAAGTTATTTACAGTATATATTATAGCTAAAAATTCTTTTTTCAGTCACAGTATAGTTTAATTCAGCAGGAGATAGATTTTTGCTGATATAATATATTGCATATGGATTTTTTTCTTCCTGTCCGAGAACTGCTCCGATTGCTGTGTTTGAAGCATCAGATGAAATTTGGAATGGAAAATCCCAATTTGGGCCCCTTAGCACTGGCGCTATTGGCACAAGATTTTTTAGATCCTCAAAAGCACAGTCACACTTATTTGTCCAAAAAAAATCAATATTTCTTGTTAGTGCATATAAAGGTGCGACAATCTGAGAAAAATGCTTTGTAAATCTTCTATAATAACCAGAAAACCCCAAAAAATTGCATACCTCTGTTTGTGTGGTAGGAGTAGGTATTAACAAAATTATCTGAATTTTAGTCGGATCTACCTGTATTCCAGCTGCTGAAATATAATGACCTAAGATGAGTCCCTTGGTCATCATTATATGACACTTTTCATGGCTCAAACAGAGTCCAGTGGCAATGCATCTTTGCAACACTTTTTCTAATGTTTGTAATGCTGGCTCAAAACCATCCCCATAAGGTGTGAAGTCATCCATATATACTTCGAGCCCTTCATTTATAAAATCTAAAAAAAAAGTTGAGGATAGCCCTTTGAAATGTGGTAGGTGCATTGCATAGCCCAAAGGGTAAGACCCTGTAAGAAAATGTTCCCGAAGGACAAGCAAAAGTAGTTTTATCCTGATCTTTAGGGGAAATCTGAATCTGATTGTATCCACTAAAGACATCTAGGAAAGAAAAGAATTTTTTTCCTATTAATGTGTCTAATACCTGATCAATGAATGGAAGGGGGAAGTGGTCTTTCTGGGTTGCTTTTTTCAATTCTTTGTAGTCTACACATATCCGCCACTTTCCATTCTTCTTTGGCACCACTACTAATGGAGAGACCCACTTGCTGTCAAATATTGGATAAATAAAGTTTACATCTAAAATTTTTTGCAATTCAGCTTTCATAATATCCTTAAGATGAGGGTTTAATCTCCGTTGGGGTTGGAGAATAGGTCTAGCATCATTTTCTATATAGATGTAGTGCATACACAACTAGGGATCAATTCCTTTCATGTCTAGGTAATCAAATGCAAACGCTTCCTTATATTTTCTCAGGAGTTGAACAAGCTTTTCTTCTTATTCAACGGTCACGTTTTTGATAATGTTCAAAGTTTTCCCCGGCTCAATCTCTATGGTTTTGCTATTCTAAACAGAGGTGGTTGGAATTGATTGATGATGAGTATCTTTTAGGGGATCTTCTTCTACTACATTACCAAATGTTGCCTCGATCATGTGAAATTGTAGATGGGATCTGGTTTCTGATTGGTTAATGTAGGAATTAATGATGTCGTCCTCTATTTGGTCTTTAAATTTGAGGGCATCTTCTATGGTTAGTGGTGATCTAATGTTTTCAGTTAGGTATGATACAGGTTGTTTTTTTGTTTTTATTATTATTAAGCTTGGCTGGGCTGGAGGGTAAAAGGTTAAATTCTTTACATTCCTTCCTCTTGCTATAGTCATGCTACCTTGTCGACAGCCAATGTAAGTGTCAACAGTTGCTAGCCAAGGTCTACCTAGAATTAAGGGGTGTCCATCCAGTCAGTTTTTAGGATTAATGATCAGAAAGTCTGCAGGGTACTCCCAGGAGTCTAGAGATACCATTACATCATGTAATGTGCCTTCTGGTCTGACTACCGATTGGTCAGCCAACTCCAATAAGGTTGTGTTTGGGTCTAATGATGTAATGCCAACTTTTTGAAAAGTGGTGGTTGTCAGAATATTGATTGCAGCTCCTAAATCAACTAAGGCATTGGGGAAGGAACATCCACTGATTTGCACTGTGACTATAGGATTTCCTAGGTCTTCATATTTTATAGGTGCTTCCCTTCCTGATAGTAAGTCAGATAAGATACCGACTACTTGGACAGTTGGATTAGTTGTTATTTTCCTTTTTGGTTTTTTTTTTATACATAATTCTTCGATAGTTTTTGCGTAAATTGAGATGTCTTGTATAGCCTGGAAGAGTGGAATTTTTATACACAAATTCTTTAGTTCTCCTAGAAGATCAAAATTAGGATGTTCTATTGGGCGACGTATGATCAGTCATTCTGGGAATGGTGGAGAAGAGGTGGTTACTTGTTCATGAGTTTTTTGTCTAACCAAATTCTCTTCTTATGGTGTTTGTTCTAAAGGTAATGAATTTTCAACTTGAACATTTTTATCTCCCTCTAATTCTATTATATGCCTAGATATTAATTGAAGGTCATTGCACTCCCTTAACTTGGTTTCTGGTTCTGGTCCTTCAATTATTTGCACAGATTGAACCAGTCGATTGTTGGGGTTTGGGTTGGGTTGGGCTGGGAGCTACGGTCTTAAGTTGGTCTACGGATTTTTTTGCAATGTATAAGGTGTTGGCAGTGTAGTTGAGGGAGAGGAATCATTCCAGCTGGCTGACTCATAGATCTTTGCTAGTTTAACTACCAGGTTTGACTCAATGAGGTGGAGGGTGACCATTGTGTTGAATATGCATTATTTTGCCAAAATGGTGGACAGTAAGGAAAGTTCAGCCAATTGGTTTGATTTTCTTGATTTGGCCATGGTGATATGGGGAATGGTTGTTGTGACTAGCTGGGGAAAGGTGGCTGATTCTGCCACATTCCATTATACTGCTGAGCATTATACTGAGGAGGCTAAAAAGAAGAGGATGGATCAACGGGCATACCTATTTGTCGTGGCTGCCACTGGTAGCACTGATTTAGTAGGTAAACTGGTTTTGTTTCTTGTTCTACTTCTTTGTAGACTGCTTTCAGTCCTGGGAGTGGTGGGTAGCTTTCCATGGCGTGATCTTTCATACAAATAACGCAGATTTTGACCGTATCCAACGACACTCTTTGTGGCTATGTTTCTTTCTGCATCTATGGCAGAATATCGCCAAATTTTTTCTGCTTCTGCTTGCTTTTCTTTAGCTTGCATAATGTCGGACTGCATTGTCAAAGTCCCTAGAATAACAGTTTTGAAATCTTCTAGTAGATTTCCAATTTCTACGTCGGTCATACCTCCACTGAAGATCTTGTTATCCCTTTTGATCATGTCACGTTCTGCTGGCTTCAGTCTTGTGCTGCCTCTTGAACTCTTGATACACAATTAATGAGGTTAGAAAAATTTTCTTGATATATGTCACCTTTACCCATAATGTTTAATGCTTCAATCCATTGTTCTTTCATCCCCTTAATTAGTGTAGTTTTTAACACATTGTCAGGCAAGGGTAAAGATGCATAAGGAGATCTCTAGAGATTGTATTGAAAGCATTCTACATATTCCTCCAGCATTTCACTAGGTCTTGCTGTCATTTGAAATATTTCATCCTTTAATTCTCTGGATCTACAATAATCCTGATATTTCTTTAGAAAATAAGTTTTCATCTGATCCCGGTCATTTATAACACCTCCACCTAACCCCATAAACCATCGTAAAGCTGCTCCTTTTAATGTGGAGGGAAATAATTTTAGTTTTTGGGGATCGATGGTATAGTCATATCCCTGGAATAATACATCAAACTAAATAGAAATGCATCTGGATCCTTTGATGTTAGGCCATGGAATGTAGGAATATTCTAGAGAGGAATGGCCTTCATAGGTGCATTAACTGCAATGTCCATGATGGGATATTGCAGTGTGGAGGTTTGAGGTGTTTATTGGTTCTGGGCCATTTGATCAAATATGTGCCAATACCCTTCTCGGATTTCCAAAGGGTTATTCCTAGGATGACTAGAAGGAGTAGGAATGAGCTTAACATGACTTCCCTAGTCTGGGATAATGAGTGTTCCCTGTTGAACTACTATCTGGGGGGATCTTGGCTCCTTAGGTTCTTCTACATTGTTTTGGATGATCTTGACAACACTCCCCTTATCTAGGCTGCTGAGTGTTTGAACTATTTCGAGAGGGGATCTTGGCTCTTATGTTTCCCCTGTTTCTCCTCCTTCACGGAGATTACTAGAATTCCCTTCTTGTAAAGAAATTGGGTGAAAATTATCAATTTCTTGAATATCTTGCTTAGTCTCTTCTGTTTTGTTGTGCACCTCAGCAAAGGCTACTGATGGTGAGCCTATGGCCTGAAGGGAGCCAGTAGGTTGTCTAGAAGCAACTTTTCTAGGGCCCACTAATGGTTGAGATTTAGTTTTCTTAATGATATCATCTATGAAGGTTGATCGACTAAAGGTCACCGATCCCTTAGCTTTGTCAGGTTTGGGTAGTGGTTTTGGATTATTTTCAAGTTTTTTTCTTCTTAGCCATACACACAACTCAAATATTTATTTCTACCCAAAAAAATTAACAATTCCACTGGAAAGCGGGCAGGGGAGCAGGGCTTTTACATGCTCAGTATGCAGGTTCTTACCTTCCATTTTTAATACCCAATTCTCTTCTAATAGGCATTCATTGGATGCACACTACTCTTTAAAAAAAATGGCTACACTCTCCCCGGCAATGGCGCCAAAATGTTGAGCGATAAAAGGTGTCTTTTTAACTCCTATTTATCCTACATTAATTATCAATCCGGGTAAGATTTTCTATTTCAAGAGTGTACACAGTTTGTGGTGTCTATTTATTCAAGAGTAATGTTTCTAAATTGCAATACAGTGCTTTCAAATACAAGAGTAAACGGATGCTTGAAATAAAACTTACTTGCAATTAAAAGAAACTCAATGCTCTGAAACTAAATCATCCACTCAGGAAATTAACAGTAACTATCAGTCAAGGATACAGTAGAAATAACTCTTTCATCTTTTAACTGATGTAAATAAAATCAAACATAAATAAGATCCTTAATCTGAGAACTCTGACAGTAATAACCAATGTCCTTTATAGTTGTTTATCTCACACACCACACTAAATAACCGATTGGGAATGACAATGAATTAAATCAATAATGTTGTTGCTATAAATGGAATAATTATGCTAACTGTAACAATGCTGAAAGGAAAAACCAAATGATTGCAGAAAGGAAATGAACAACAATGTTATTTAGTAGAAATGAACATCGGAACTTATGAAACTGTAATGAACGACAAAGTTAATTTAGTGGAATGAACAACGAATCTCTGTAATAAAAATGAACGACATAACAATATAGTTGCAGAGAATAATAATCTTATTATAACAAGAAGGAACAACAATGTAATTCAGTTACAACATATATAGTGGAGCAATTCATTAAATCTAGAAACAAGAAATAGTAAAGCGATGTGATTCCAATAAACAAATATCAAACCAAACCATCGCACAACAGAAATTGTAAAGGAATGGTACAGAATAGCAAGTGGATCCACCAAGGCTGGGCCCTTAGTCGCTAGTGAAGCACCGCCGGACTACTTCACTATAGAAGAAAGAATAGTAACCAGATTATGTGTTAATCATATGCACAAATGGTTACATTCAGTCATACTCTGTTTTAATCAACAAGAGTCGATGATCAAAGTTAAAGTACATCAGTAATTTCTGAATAATGATCCCCTTTTCTTCACAATCGCTGTCACTTTTATAATGAAAAAATAGGAACAAAGGATAAAGTAGTATAGCAATCTCTTAGGATCAAGAGATCCTGAGAGATTTGCTAAATCTCCATCTTTAGTTAGCTCTTTGTCTTTGGTGCTAATGCTGTGATCTTCTCTGTCCATATCCATAACTGTGCATTCCAATCTTGACCTACCGCCTGGATATGGCTTCTTGGTGAAGGAATATCAGTTACTTCACTTTGTTTTTTTCCCCAGAAAGGTAATTTCCATTTTTTCTTTTTCCTGCATGAGAAAAGACAATAATTAGCTAAATTGCAATAATCAATAACTCCCTTGTTTTTGCTATAATTCTTTGATATATTAACATCTTAGAATATAAAGGAGATATGATTAAGGAAAAATATAAGGAAATAAATTTCAAATTCATACCTTTTCCATAGCTCAACAAGCATCCTAGGACAACCAAATCTGGAAATGATTTTGGTTTCAAGGAATATTATGATGACAAAATCAGTAGCATCTCTTGAAGGGATGGCTTCTATCCATTTGGCAAAGTAGTCTATGGCAATCAGGATCCATTTATGTTGGGCAGAGGATGGGGGATGAATTTCACCAATGAAATCCAATCCCCACTTTTGGAAAGGAATTTCAATAGTGATGGGTTTTAGGGGCAAGGGTAATAATTTTCTCTTTCCTTCAAAAGTTTGGCATTTATAGCAAGCAGTTACCATCTTATCAATGTTTGGGAATAGTGTAGGCAAATAGAAACCAGCTCTAAGGATTTTATTAGCCTTTATTTTCCAATAAAGATGACCCCCATAGTCGCCTTCATGGAATTCTTGCATAACTTTGTCATGTTCATACTTTAACAAACATCTGAGTAAGACACCTCCAACATATTTCCAATATAATTTACTATCAATAATGCAAAACTTGACTGCTTTTAATTTTAGAAATCTGACCTTTGTTTTGGATAATCCAGGAGGAGCATTCAAATTAAATAAAACATACAAAAGGTATGCATACCAGGGGGAGTTTAGATACGCTTCATCTATTGGTGGAGTCGCAAGTTCCTCAAGATCATGTAATGAAAATACCATGTTGATATCTAATGCATTGAAATTTGATTCAGCCATCAATTTGGCTAATCCCTGTCCTTTAATCAACTTGGTGGGTTTGATTTCAATGTCATATTCCATAATGATAGTTATCCATTTGCCTCTCTTTCCATTAGGTCTATTTTGTGTGAGAATATATTTAACAACTATATTAGGCACATAAGAAATGATATGAAAATGTAAAATGTAAACACTAAAATCTTTTATTTCTTTGACTAGAGAAAATGCCTGTTTCTCCATAATATTGTACTTGAAAGAAGTGTCTCTAAGAGCTTTGCTAAATAATGCTATTGGTTTCTCATATCCTTCATTATTTTCTGTAATAACACATCATCAATGGTATGTTTAGATGCAAAAGAAAATATAATGAAATCTTTAGTGAAATCTCGGCTGATCAAAACTGGAGCTTGTGTTAATGCATGTTTGACTAGATCAAAAGATTATTTGGCCTCAATATTCCATCTAATTTTTGTGTCTTTCTTCAGCATGTTTGTTATATTTCTGAGTAGTTCAACAAGATTGGGTATGAATCTTCTCAAGAAATTGATTTTTCCAATAAAAGATTAAAGTTCTTTTATGTTTCTTGGATGACTGATTTTAAGGATACCTTCAATCCTACTGGGATCAATTCTGATTCCATATTTGGAGATGATGTGGCCTAGAAATTTTCCTTCTTCAAGCCCAAACAATGTTTTCTTGGGATTTAGTGAAATATCAAACTTTCTGCATTTTTCATATACTCTTCTTAGATGTGCTAGGTGTTATTCATCAGTGTTTGAAAAAATAGTGATGTCATCGATAAATCACAATGAAATGCCCAATTTCATTTGAAAAAGAAATGTCCATTTCTCTCTGGAAAGTATCACCAACATTCATTAATCCAAAGGGAATTTTCACATACATGAAAGTCCCCCAAGGAGTAGTAAAATTTGTTTTGTCCTAATCATTAGGATGCTACCAAAACTTGATTATACCTCGAAAAACCATCTAATAAGGAGACCCTACTAGAACCCACTACCCTTTGCAGTATATGATCCATATTTGGTAAGGGATAGTTGTCCTTAAGGGAAACCTTGTTTAGATTCCTAAAGTCAATGCACAATCTTATTTCACCAATTTTCTTCCTTTTAGGCACAATGTTGGATACCCATTTAGAATATCGAATTGGGACAATGATCTTAGCATCATACATTTTCTTGATTCCCTTTTCAACCAAGGGCATTTGGACAAGGTTTATCCTACGTAGTTTCTGTTTAAATGGTTTTTGGTCTTCTCTGATTGGAATTTTAGGTTGTATAATGCTAGTATCATAAGATTTCAAATCCTCATAGCTCCAAGCAAATACATCTATGAATTATTTGAACAGAGCTATATACCTTTGTTTAGCTATGAGTGGTAGTGATTTTGACAATTTTATAATTTTGGGGTTTTGTTCACTGCCTATGTTGCATTCCTCAATGTTTGTTCCTATTGGTTCCATTTTTGGCTTTCTAGCAACATCATTAAAGTCAAATAAGTCTTCCAAAGGGGAAAGCCCTCTAGGATAAACATTGTCTTTAAGTTGAAGTACTTTGAATTCCTCTTTTTCTGGGCCTTTATGTATTTTAGTTTTATGTATAGTTTTATTTACAAAAAAATTTCCATCGGAAACAACAAGTTGTTCTATACTAGTATGTACATCAGTTTGATTGTATAGGTCATCTTCCAAATCTATGCTACTATCCTCAAGTTCATCTTTTGATTGTAGAAAACTCTCAATCTGTTATCACTTCCAAAAACTTGCTAGTATCTCATGTTATCGGGCATTGCAGGCCGATGTTTCACTTTAGTTGTGTATTGTTTATTTGCATGAGATAATTGGCAAGTCTTGGCTGAAAAAGCTAAACCATTGGCCAGGGAATTTTGGAGCCTAGGGATAATAGTAAGGTCATACTCTTCAAATTTTTTGAGAAAATCAATCACAACATTTCGGTGTTCTCTTAATCTAGGATGTTTTGTAGACAATTGTCATTTAATTTAATTTATGATCAGCTCCAAATTTTCTTAGATAGAAATTCTTTTAGCACCTACTTTTTAAAGAAATTTCAAGCCTAACAGTAATGCCTCATATTTTTCTATGTTGTTTGTGCATAGAAAATTCAATTTGTAAGAATGACCTTCAACCTGATTAGTTTTTGAATTGTACAACCAAACTCTTGCTCCTGGCCCTGTTTTACCACATGAGCCATCAAAAGTCATATTCCAAAGAGGTTTTGTTTTAGGGTCCTATTGGATAATGGGTATTTGGGTGTCATGTCCTTTATAAAGATCATTTTCTAATTGAGTGACATGTCTATCTATGTCTACATTAGTGTACAGTATGAAGGAATCAAGATCAATATGGACAGAGTAGAGGGGATAGTTGTCTAGCCTTTCTTGGCTACTCATCATATATTTCATTAAGGTTTCTCTATAAAGTCTCCTTGGTTGGCCAAATATTGGTATTGTGGCATACATCATATCCATTTGAAGTGTTCCTTGTAACCTAGACACCCAATAACGTGACAATAGCTTACCATACTTAGGTGGAACGTCTGCTACTACTATGCCCATGACTAAAATTTTGGCTGGTATCTGGGCTAATGTGACACAAAGGTCCTTGACAAGACCTAGACACCTAACATTGCTAGATTCAAATGAGTATTGATCTTTGTATAGTCTAGTGATTTCATGTCCAAGTTTTTCCATAACAATCTTTGACATGAGATTATGTGATGCACCTAAATCTAACATAGCATTATGGAGGATTTTGTCATGAATATTAAGGCTGGCATAAAATATATGAACACCTCATTCTTGAGGTTTTCCATCAACTTCTGATCCAAATAGAAGTTCAGGATGTTCATCATTCAAGTTCACTGTATCCATGTTTTCTTCTATGTTGAGCACCTTTAGGACTTGAGACCTATAAACATTCTTGTTTATCAGTTTAGTGAGAGCGATTGTTATAGACATTTTTGGGCACTTCAACCCCAATAAAAAATTTCCATAAAATGAGGGCTCTTAAGTCCCTAAAAGGGTTGCTTCACTACCTAAAGGAACAAGGTCAACTGATTACATCATCTCCCAGAAGTTCTCCACTGAAAAACTGCTCATAAATGGTCAAAACTGGACCATACTGAAAGCTCCATGTAGAGGGTGCGATGCATATCACTGTGCGATGCATACTGTTTTTCTCCTCTGTAGGGTGCGATGGTCAGGAATGGACAAATGGAAGGGACCAAAATGCGAGGTGGAAGATCATGGAATCTTCCAGAGGCTTCCCCTCTGACACTTGCCACTCCATTTTCGACTAGGGATGAGTAAGAGATATTCATTCTCCAAGTGGAAGCAGGAACTATAAGAGAGAAGACACTAATCAAGATCCCAAAAGATGACTCACCTCTCTATAATCATCTATATATGGATCCCTCTTCACAGAGATCTAGAGGCTGAAATTTTGTGACTTATAGAGAAGTGCTATTGGTATTCTAGTGTACATTCACAACGTTGGGTGATTTTGCTTTGCTTGAGGTGAAGAAGGGCCTCTTAGCTGGAGGATGATGTTGGGTCAGAGTTGCTCATGGTTGTAATCCTCTTGCTACTTTTTATCTGAATAAAGCTATTCTTGTTTCCTTCCATATCCTGGTGTACTTGTTTATATATGCTTGTATATGGTTAATGTACATCTGATCCTACATTATTTTTTAATTTAGATCCTTGTTTCTTGCATAGTAGTATGTTGCTGTGATTCTATAGGTCCTTTTGAAGCTGAGCAGACAAAGAGCGAGTGGCAAAACTCTATCAAGAAGGAGAGGGAATCGAGCGCAAGACTCAAGTTGGCCCTCTTGGTTCTCCTCTTATCTATTTTCATAAAAGGAATCAATAGTAGACTTTGATTGTTTGTTTCTAAGATAGCAGCCATCTTAGTGGGAATAGCAGTATCCATGTGGACACTATTCCCATATAACAAAATGGAGACTCCGCTAGGGAGCGACTAGATTACTTGTTAGCCTATCTATCCTTGTTTCTTTTATAAACATACAGACGGAGCCTAAAGTCAAGCCAGCTAACCTTCGAACTAAATTTTTCATACAAATGCAAAGTAGATCAATCCTGCTTTAGTCAATCTCTGGGTTTTTTTTATAAATTAAACAATAGATCTGCAAGCAATCTAATTGCCCTGAGTGGTGGCTTTAGTAACCTCTTAAATCACCCTGTGTTTTTACATACATTGATCTGTACTTATTCAGCTTAAACCCCTGAACTAAACTGCAAACTGTGAGTGAAGTCTCGTTCAAAGTCTTGCACTATAACCATCGCACCCTCCCTTCAAGGCAGCTTGTATGCATCGCACTTCCCGAATGGAGTAACTACGTTGCATACTGAGTTCACTGTGTAACAGGTGCGATGGTCAGGGAGGATTGATTTTGCCCTCCGACTGTGGATTTTTCTCACTATTTTTAGTCTTATTCAAGAGTTTTTATTGTCTGTAATCAGTGTACTTCTGTGAATACCCCCTTCTCTAGCATTATTCCGCCTCCTTAGTGCAAAGAACTATAAACGTTTTTTATGTATTGTGCGTTATTTTAGTTCTCTTTTGCAAAAAGTAACATAGTTGAACTGTCGTCTCTAGATATGAAAGTGTCGTAGCTGTCGTTTTCAATTTTAGAAAGCAATCCCATTGTCTTGGATAGTTGATTATACAGTTACTATTGTATAAAATTTGATTTACTAGTTTTAAAGTGTCGAAAAGTAATTTCCATTTCAAAATTGCAAAGTGTCTCTCTTGCTTTCACTTCATTTTGAAAATGAATTTTGTTTAGTACAGTCGCTTTAAAAGTAATTCAATTTTGTACATAGTTTTCTTATTGTCATTTACACATTAAGAGAGATGAAAACCAATACATGCATGTGCATTTTCATCTTGAATACTTGGCTTGATTTAGGACTGTGCATATTAGCATGTGCTCTGTGAAGAAAATATGCTTGACTTTCTTCCCCTTAGTAGCTAGGATTTTCATTGCTAAAAGAAGATAAAACATCTATTTATCATCATGGACTGCATTTAGGAATTATACATACATCATGTGGTGAACCTGAAAGGAAAATTGCTAAGCAAGATCAACTTAAAATAAATCACAATGAATCTAACAACGCTTTGGAACTTAACACAACATCTAGAGGTCTAGGCTAGAGACGTATTCCGGCGTCGTAAAGCCTGGTAACTGTCACTTTCAGTGCTGATCGGGTGATTCCTCCACTCTGAGATGGGCTCGCACGTACCGTCACGTATATATTGGGAGACCACTATAGGCTGCATCCTTTATCCTTAGGAAGCCATGTCTGCCGCCCTATCAATCATAATGCATCGAACACATCATTCAGGAAGACTGACTGCCGTACTGTAAAAAGTATTATGCAGTTTTAAGATTGGTTTGGTAATCCTCTCTGCCTAGATCTCCAGAGAAGTCCATTTTGCTCCTTTTCAGACTCCTTAAAGGAAAAGGTCCTCTGAGCGCTTGTCACTTCAAGCTCAATA